>PVJS01002521.1:0-83679 GCA_004027185.1 Glis glis | reverse complement strand
AAAAAAAAAAAAAAAAAAAAAAAAAAAAAAAAAAAAATCCTCTCTCTCTCTTTTAGCCATTTTGAAATATCATAGGCCAGACTTTGCAACTTAGTGAGACCCTGTTTCAAAATATAAAAGTAAAAAGGGCTGGAGGTGTAGCTCAGAGGTAGAGTTCCCCTGGGTTCAATCTCCTGCACCAAGTGTGTGTGTGTGTGTGTGTGTGTGTGTGTGTGTGTGTGTGTGATATCATTCTTGACTATAGTCAGCTGGGCAGCCGAACACTGGAACTTCTTGCTCCTGTCTAACTGGAACTTAGTACCTGTTAACCAACCTCTCTGGTAAGCATTCTACTCTGCATTTCTGTGAGATCAGCTTTTTTTTTTTTTAATAATTCTACATATGAATGAGGTCATGTGCTACTTGTCTTTCAGTGCCTGGCTTGTTTTACTTATTAACCTCCAGCTACATCCACATTGTCGCAAATGACTGGATCTCATCCTTTTGATGGCTGAGTAGTATGCCATTGTGGATACGAGCCACATTTCCCTCCCCTATCCATGCTGATGACACCCAGGGCGATTCCATTTCCTGGCTAACGGCTCCGGTCTGTTGGGCTTCCTGAAGCCTTCCTTTAGTCTCCAACAAACAGAGTCTCTGAGTCACTGAGATTTCCGTGACAGAGGAATGTGGACAGTCCTGCCATTGCCTGTCACTTACTGAGCTGTCTGGGATCAGCAGCCTACTTCTGAGCCTGAACTATGGTTTACTTTTTCCTCAGTGTTCTAGAAAACACTTGCCTAAGCGTCTCAATATGGCGCATGGGGGGGGGGAAGTGCTATCATCAATGATGTCTGCTTTCTTTACCACCTGGAGGAGGTGACAGTCCTCTTGTCCTTTTCCGTGTTCTTAAGACCAACAGCCCCAGAACGAGCCCTGAAATTGCGGCTCTTGTGGTTTTGCTCGTGGGCTAATGGCAGGTTCTTCACGATCGGAGTCCACGGACAGTGAAGAAATGCTGGACCAAGGGTGCGGACGTGGACCATGCGCATCCTGAGCCCAGGTCTTCCTCGCTCCTGGACGGTGTCTGGCTTTCTCATTTCTGGTTAGGACTGGCTGGGGCAGCTCATCTTCCATGAGGACCCTGACTTCTTGGAGGTTCAGGGATGTCCTATTGCCCCCAGGTTGGCTCCCTGGGGCATTCCTCAGGGATTACAGGTGGGGACTTGAAGGATGTGGGATCTGTCACCTCCCGCAGGTTGTTGAGAACCCTGCAGGCTTAAAATTCCTTTCCCAGCTGGGTGTGGTGGGAACAACCTGTAATCTCATTGCTTGGGAGGCTGAGATGGGAGGTCATTCTCAGTAATTTAGCAAGACCTTCAGCAACCTAGCGAGACCTTCAGCAATGCAGTGAGATACTATTTCAAAATAAAAAATAAAGCCAGGCGTGGTGGCGCACACTTGTAATCCCAGTACTTGGGAGGCTGAGATAGGAGGATCGCAGGTTCGAGGACAGCCTCAGCAAGTAGTAAGACTCATCAACCTAGTGAGACCCTGTTTCAAAAAAAAAATTGGGCTGAGGGTGTAGCTCGGAGGTAGAATGCCCCTGGGTTCAATTCCCAGTGCCACCAAAAAAAAAAAAATAATAAGATTCTGGGGGTGTAGTTCAGAGGTAGAACACTCCAGGGTTCAATCCCCAGTACCAAAAGAAAAAAAAATTCCTTTTCCCTTTGGTCATTTCAATGTTCAGAGAACATATTTCAGTCACATTTACTGAATTTAATAATTTGATATTTGTTGTTTAATTGCCTATCCCTTCCTGCAGATACTCAGGGGAGGGTGAGACTGGATGTTGGGGTGGGTATCTTAGTCTGTTTGGCTGTGGTGACTGAACACCGTGCGGTGGTGGTGTGCAAACGACACACATTGGGTAGGCAAGTGTGTAAGTTCGAGACACTGGCTGACTTGGTGTCTGCAGAGGACCGGCTTCCGGGCTCATAGATGGCGCCTTCTTGCTGCGCCCTCCCCCTGCACGTGGCAGGATGCTCCACGGGTTAGCATCCAACATGCGAGTCCAGCACGGGGGACTCGAACATTCTGATGATAGCACTGGGGTCCATTTTCCATTGAAAAGGGTGTGCTGTGCCCTTGTGAGGGGTGGAGGCAGGAGCAGGAGCATGAGAGGCAGCAGATGGGTTTGCTTCTTTTAGGTTTGGGGTTTGAGGCTGTGGCCTTTGCGGCCCCTTGACCAGGAGCTTAAAGCCCACGGTTGCAGGATTCCCTCAAGTCCCTGCGAGCCTGGCTCCCACCTGGGGGAGGGATGAGCAAGCCAGAGGCCTCCGTCTCCACCTGCCCCTCTTCCTCCTCCTTGGATGGGAGAGAAGAGGCTGGATCTATGGGGCTGGCCCGGGAAGGGCCACACACTGCCCGGCGGCTGGGAAAACAGGCGCTTGACTTTACTCTTTCTTTTGCTTCTTTCTGCACATCTGTGATGACACCGTTGCTGCGTGGAGCAGGGAAGGGGGAAGAAGCACATGGTGGAGGTGAGCTTTGTAGGGAAAGCAGTTTCTCTCCGCTTCTCAAAAGTTGGGGGAAGGAAATACACCAAGGGCCAGAGCAGAGGGGAAATGGTGAACGAGCACGTGTTTCCTCGGCCAGCGTTGGCACGACCTCCTGCTAAGGATGTCAGAAGTCACCATCTGTTCTTTAAAAGAAGCCCGGAGATGTGACTGTCACAGAATGACAATCGGCATGAGCCCATCGGCCCGCGATGTGCTGAACTTTGTTGCCAGTGAAGACATTTGGTGAGATTGGTGGACCGCACGCCTTCCGTGTGAAGCCTGGGGGCTCTGATCCGTCGAAGGTTCCATGAGCACCTATGGTGACGTTTATGAGAAATGAGGCCTTGTAAGAGGCATCATGGTGTGTGTGGGACAGCTGAGCTGCAGTCCCACGTCCCTCCGAATGGAGGGCTCTTGCTTGTGGACCCTCCTCTGAGGGTTGGGCACTTCACAACAGCACCTGTGATCCTTAGTGCTGCCTGCAAGGTTGTCCCCAGGAGGCCCTGGGTTAGGGAATGTGCCTACAGGAGGGGAGTGGAGGCAGCTCCCTGGCTCCTGTGGGCCCCATCAATCCTTGAACCCCTGGGTCCTCCCTGCATTGCTCAGGAGGCAGGAGGCAGAGGTCTCCTGGACAGGGTGTGTCATGTTGGGTGAGATGCTGGTGGCTGTGCAGCCCTTCCCCAGGCCCCAGGGAATCAGGACATATTGACAGGTGGTCACTGTCCCTATGGGATGGAGCATGAGCTGGCTGTGCAGGGCAAGGAAGAAGAGGGGGGTCCTGAGAGAAAGGCTCTGCCCCTCCTCTGCTTGAGCAAGGCCCAAGTATGAGGCCAGCTGCTAGAGAGGGACCAGGAGGGAGGCCCGGCTGGGAGACTTGTGCAGATGAGAACCGGCAAAGGGCTGTGAAACCTGACCGTGTGGCGACTCCTGTCCACTCGCGCGTCCTCCGGTCATGAAGAAGCGTGGCCGGCTGCTGTCAGAGCTTACGTCGATGGGGTTGTGGAGGATGGGGAAGAGGCAGGACTCATTTGCCTGGAGTGTCCCTTGGCAGCATTGAGGGCTCCAGCCAGCCAGGGAAGGGGATCTCTGAGCTCAGCTTGGGGGACCAAGGATTCGGGCTCCATACCCCTCCGGTGGGCTGGGCCAACCTGCACTGACAATTTGGCTCAGGTTATGTCTCTCTGCAGGAATATCCCTCGGGGATGTCACGTTCTCACCTTGGAATTGAAGGTGGCACCCATCATGGCTGGTCTCGTCTAAGGTCACTGTCACCCTGACCTCTGGATTAAGGTGGAGATTGCTGGCCCTCTCTGCTGTGGACTTACTCTTCTCCCTTTTATAGCGAGACTGTCATATAAGTATCCCTCTGCCCCTGACCCCACGTGTCGTTTCCCATGACCAGTGGGAGCTGGTCTTTACGTCTTTACTTACTCTGAAGAGCCCTGCCCAGCACCCCTAGTCCTGTCTGGGCCCTTTCCCTGCTGTCCTCATCCATCTTCCCACCGGGTGTTGAGGTTCTGTGACACCATGTACACTTTCATTACATTCTGACGTGTTCATTTTTATCAGCAGGGTCTTGGGATTCCTGCTGTGGCCAGTGGGTTGCGATCTATTATTATCACTATTTTGATATCCAAGTTGTCTGAGGTTTGGTCAGAAGGAGCCTCCTTGGGCTGGCTCTGTGTCCACACTTGTGCCATTCCACGAGTGTCCCTCACTGTGTGTGGATGGAGCAGGAGGCAGCCCTCGCCCATCTCTCCAGTGCTGAGCTGCGTACCGCTCGGTACACGATTTTTGGGTGAGTGAGTGAGCATGTGCGGGAACGGATGGTTAGGAGCAGCTTCCCGTTTCCTGTGAACCCTGGGGTCATGAGCGGCCCCTGTTTGAGTTGATTGAAGTCTGTCTCATGGGGGCACGTGTCTCCAGGTCATTCCGGGTCTTCACCCCTAGTGTGGTGATGCAGTCTCTCCCCTGATGTCCAGTTTGCTGATGTTGGGCTCCGTCCTCTGTAGGAAGAACTTCATTTTGTTTCTTGGGGACCAGGGGCAATCACAGAAGCCGGGCGAGGTGATGCAGCCAGTGAGAAGCACAGAGGATGGTGGCAAAGAAGAAGGGGACCTGGGAGCTGGGCAGCAACTGGGCGCCCTGTCCCCTGCAGAGCAAGGCTGCCATTCAAGTTTTGGGTGAGAATCTGTCTGCACCTGGAGGAGTTTAGGGCTGCGCACCTGCCCTGGTCCTGGATCCCCCACTTCTGCAGATGCAGTTCTTAGACCCCCGTGCTCCCAGAGTGCCAGAGGGCGCAGCCTGGGTCAGGTGGTGGTGACCAATGTGGACGGAGGGGAGGCAGATCGGAGCAGGACGTCTTCGTTCCTGCCGCAGCACCATATCCCTGCTCGGTGCTGTGTGTGGAAAATCCCAGATGAAGGTTAGGACTTGCAGACTGGAGACACGAGATTGATGACCACACCAAAGGGTAATGGCCCCGTCTAGAGTTCTGCCCAGGGATGGGGATCATTAACCAGTCCTGGTGGGGGGGCAGGCAGGAGGTGGCTCTTCAGCTGTGTCCAGAAGAGCAGTGGTTTTCAGCCAGAAAGGACAACAGGAAAGCGCCCCAGAAGCCTGGACTGAGCCCCAGGGCACAGAGCAGAAAAGATCTGGAGTATAAGGGACAGGCTTCCAGCCTGGCTGCAGGGGGCCGAGGGGGCAGGGAGAAGGCGCTGGAGGAGCTCCAGCTGGTGCAGGGACTTTGGGGGAAGTCCGCTTGGGCTTTGTTGTTCTGGACTTTGGCTGAGAGACTTTGGCTGCGATTGTGGTTCTCCCTGGGATTGAGCAGTACCGAGACCAGTTTGTTGTGAACTGGGAGGTGGAGCCCATGCGTGCAGTTTATTACTAGTAATAAAGAGCAGGACTTTTCTGAATGGCATGCTCTTTTATTTATTTATTTTTTTGTTTTTGTTTTTGCGGTACTGGAGATTGAACCCAGGGACATTCTACCTTCGAGCTCCACCCCCAACCCTATTTTTTATTCTTTAGTTTGAAACAGGGTCTCATTAAGTTGCAGAGGGCCTCACTAAGTAGCTGAGGCTGGCCATGAACCTGGATCCTCTGGTCTCTGCCTCCCAAGTACTGGGATTCCAAGCTTGCGCCACCACGCCCAGCTTTGGCATGCTCTTTTAAATAAGTATGAGCAGATTCAGATATCCCTGCAATACTTTGCCTTCCAGTGTGGTGGGCGGGGGCCGCACAGTTCCTGAGTAGACCCTGGGAGCACAGAGCCTGGTGCTCTGTTCAAGCGTTATCGTGTTTGGGGTGCTCTGTTTATTGCTGACTTCAGATTCCCTTCTTCTGGTCCCATGGGCACTGCAGTAAGGAAGGGTGGTGGCAGATCCAGCTGACTTGTGAAGGAAGTGTTTACACTGCACGTGTCCCCTGATGGACACCAGAATCGCATGCCTTTAGCTCAGAGTGTAGACACTGCTGTGCACCCCATCTTGGGATAGATGCGGGGAATCTGAAATAAATGCAATCCAGATGTGTTCTCAGGGATCCCTCAGTCCATCTGGGGGACAGAGGTGCGTGTGTCGGAATATGACCCAGAGGCGTTTGCAAAAACTGAAGTTTGAATAAGCTGTAGAAAAATGAGTGACGGGGAATGAATACAGAAAGCTGAATGAAGGAATGCATAGAGAAAAAGATGAAGAATGATCTCATCATGCGTGTCTGCCCTGTGAGGATTCCCAGGAGGAATCGGAACCCAGAATGATGCACTCTAGGCGAGGAGGCCTTTTGGGCTTTTTTTTTTTTTTTTTTTTTTTTTGCCATTCCACCGCAGAAACGGAAAGATGGATATTTAGTGCCAGAACCTGAGAGGTTGGTGACTGGAATTTACACATGTGGTAGCCATAAAGGTCCTGCCTGGCCCACCCAGATTGCTCCCCCAATCTAAGGCGTTTGAGCCTGCAGATCTGAAGTTGGTGTTGGGCTCGCAGAGGCTGAGCTCCAACCCATCCCAGGTCATTAGAACTGCATGTGGGCTGGGCCTGGACCAGGGCCAGTAGGGCCTGTTGCTAGGGCTACACAATAAGGCTCCCCGGTGCAGGGCTCTCCTCTGCTGCATCCCACAGACCCCAGGCAGCGGCTTCATCCATCTGCAAAGCAGCCTTTTGAGCTTCTCCTTGTGGAAAGCCAAGATGTGCTGCTCGGTGAAAGGGTGTCCCGCAGGCCTGGAGAGGAGCTGTTCCGTCTGGGGGTCACGCTCAGTCTCCCCTCCTGGCTTTTCTAAGTGACCCTGCCACTCTCCAGGTTCCTGGTTTGCTTCTCCCCCACCCTGGTACCTCCAAATCCAGCCTTCTGGGTTTCTAATTTTCTTCCAAAATCCCAGGCCCAGCATGGAGGCTGGGACTTAAATTGGGCTGGCACGGGGATGGGGGGGGGCTCACCCCCAGCCACAAGGTCCTGGCAGTCAGTTGCTTTGAGGGTTGCTTTGGGTTTTCATGAAATCCCCACTGGCCATCGTCCCCCTCCAGCAAGGCCAGCCTTCTTGTTTTCCTTAGTTGGACAGGCAGATTTGGGGGGGACTACCCCCCCAGGCCCCCCAACAAAAACAAAGCTCTCAGCCCTGGCGGGTACCTTCTTCCACTGCAGACACGCTGCTGCGGGGTAGTGTAGATTACTGGGAGAGCTTGCCCATTATGGGTGCAGGGTTTACTGGATAATAGTCAAGATTTTCAAATTCCCAAAGCCCAAGTGCCTGCCGGGTTTGGATTCTTTTAAGCCCCTCGGTCAACGGGCTTGGAGAGGTTTGAAATCCTAGTAAAGCCGGACCCCGAGCCAAGCGTGGGTAATTCAGTCGGAAGGCGGCGGGCAGGCGCCCCCGCCCCCAGCCTGGAGGGCGTTTCTTCGCCCACTTCTCCGGTGCTGGCTGCGCAGCCCTCGCCCGGGCTCTCTGAGCTGCGGTCTGGAGCGGGAGAGGGAGGGCTGGCTAATTCGTGTCAGATGCAGGGGCGACGCGCGGGGCTGGGGCGCGCCTGGCTTTTGTTCGAGGCGTCTGACTTCTGACGGGCAGCGGCGGCGGAGGCGGCAGCTCCCAGCGGCCAGCGGCCAGCAGAGTCCTGGGCTCGGGCATTTCCTGGGACTTGCACCCGCAGGGAGCCCAGGAGGCATCCTCTGCCCGGATCTCAGCGGCGAGGGTCCTCGCCCTGCCAGGGCCCCTGCGGACTCCAGGGCCGGCCATGCGGCTGCGGGTTCTGACTCCCGGGCCGCCGGGCAGGCTCGCGCGCGAGAACGGGGCGCGGGGGCGCCGGCGCCAGGTGAGTGCCGCAGGGCGGGGGTGCAGGGACTTGCAGGTGTGGGTGCATGTGCCTGTGTGCGCGTGTGCCCTTGTCAGTGCGTGTGTCCCGTGTGTGCCCGTCCGTGCGCGATCGCCCGTGCGCCAGTCGCCGTGAGTGCGCAGGACGCAGGCCGAGGTAGGAGGGCCCCTGGGGCCTGGCCTCCTGGGGGGCGGCCCCTCCTGGTGAGTGCATATCAAGGTGAGACACTGCTCGGGCTGCACTCTTTCTAATCCAATTACCCCTTAAATCCTTTGGATTCTTTTCGCCGCCATGGAAGTGGGACACCGGGCTATGCGCAGACTCGCCAAGGTAAAGGGCGCCTCAGTTTTGCGCGGATTCCCGGGATGCGTCGGGACCTAGGATTAGTACTAATTCCCAGGGTCTGCGTGGGTACAGACGCCCTGCGGTCCACACAACCGCCCTCCGGTGGTGTTTGAATTAAACAGGGGGTCCAGGTGACTCCCCACTGGGTTCAGCCGCCCTCTCTCATCTCAGAATCTAGCAACCCGGCGTTTACTGTGTTTGTTTTCCTGGAAACTTTATAAGGTTCTGAGGGTGAAAAGTTGTCAACATGTCAGCGAGTTTACTCGAGTTTGTGCTGCATTCTGACTTCCAGTTTAGCAGCCAATCACTGTTGCTCTCAAGTATGGAAACAATGTGTATTGTTGATGGAGCAGCCCCTCCTGCCCCAGGTACCTCCCTCTGCAGGGTGGGAACCTCTCTGAAGTCTGGGGTCAGCTCTGCAGATGTAGGGAGTGCTTGTGTCTGTTTAATTTTAAAGTGGAGCTGGAAATATGTTTTTAATCAATGTCTGCTTCCCCAGAACTCTGTGAAGGTTCCCAGGCCCCCAAAGCCCACCGAAACTTTCCTGTGATGGGGCAGGATGTTTCCTGAAAGGAAAATATAGCTGCGACTTTGTTGCTGTAGTCTTGTCCTGTCGCTAGTGTAGCTGTCTTGCCACAGGGACTTTTAGCTAGGAAAACCTAGCGGAGAGGCCCCTGCAAGGTTTTGCATTTTGCCAGAGTGGTGCCCGTGTGTGCAGTGCCTCCCTGCCCAGTTTTGCAGAAATTTTTCTTTCTCCAAAGAGATTTCAGCATCAAGACCAGCACTAATTACCATGTCCCCCTCAGGGAGTCCTTGTGGAACCAGCAGCCTTGCTCGCTGTTCTTCTGAATTTTGGCTCCTGACAATTAAATGCAATTTAGATTCCTGAATCAAGCTGCAAGACCGTAGAGGCTGTCTCTCCCCCCTCTGTATCAGGTGAAGACAAGGGCAGCCTAATCCTGTCTAGTCTCCTTTCACCAGAGAGATGCTGTGTGCAGATGCGTGGGTGCAGATGTTGTTACAGTATCTTAAGTGAACTCCTCAGGGGATCCAGCAATTGACAGGACACCACAGTGCCTCTGCTGTTTTCTTCTTTGAGGCTTCTCGCTGTGGCCCAATGGGCGACAGAGCTGCAGGAAAACAGTGCCTCTTTCTCCCTGCTTGGAATAAAGGTATTTGTAAGGAATAAAAGGTCACAGTATCCCTCCTTGGCCCTTAGACTATGGCCAATTCATTTGTCCCACAAATATTAATTGAAGGTCCATGGTCCACTGTCTGCCAGCTGGGCAGGACCTGCAGAGGATGAAGGGGAACGAGCCTGGTGTCCCACATCTAGGAAATTGCAATGGACCACAGGAGAGAGGGCATAGAAACAAATAACTGCAAGATGAGGGAGAGAACGCCCGTGCCAGCCGGGGCACTACTAAGAGGGATATTTGTTAAATGCTTGAATGCTCGCTCCTGTCTGAGCCTGACACTGGGGTGACACTGGGCCGAGTACCCTGTCCCTCATCTGTTGGCTGTGGGATTGGGTCTTGCGGCTCACCATCCCCATCTGTAGAACGGTGCTGATTATGTAATGATACAGAGGTGCCCTGTGGAGTGGATTCTGGGATTAGGGGCACCATTATCCTTTAGCAGGGCATTGGATACATGGCATCTGCTCTCAAAAAGGCTATAAATTAATCTCTTTTGAAACAAACACAGGGAGGAGTACAAAGTAACAATGCCTTACATAAATATAAATTCTTTTAGTACAGTCTGTTGAATACAGTGGTAGTTCTTAGTCCTGGTTGTAGATTAGAATTACCTGGTGAATTTTGTAAACATTCCAGGGTCCTGGTCCCACCCCCAGGGTAATCTGAATTCACTGGGCTGGAGCGGAGCCTAGGCCTAGCTGTTCTAAAAATTACCACCCAGTGCAGTGGAGCGTGCCCTGTATTCTCAGTACTTGGGAAGCTGAGACAGGAAGATGGCAGGTTCAAGGCCTGTCTGGGCAGTTTAGCGAAAGCCTCAGCAGCACAGGGAAACCTTGTTTCAAAATAAATGAAAAGGGTTAGGGTGTAGCTTACAGGTAGAATACCCCTGGGTTCAATCCCCAGTACTATAAAAAAACAAAAACAAAACAAAAAACTCCAAGTTGTTCCTGTGCACTAATGCATGGTATAACATTTGGTCATTTACAGCAGCTCTGTTAAGAAAGAGGCAGGAGATGGAACCCTCTCCATTTAACAGAGGCAGTGGTTTGCCCAGGGCACTGAGCTATACTAAAGAAAGTAGACCCAGTGTAAAAGCTGCTAGGTTCGAGGCAGTTTTTCTTTTTGACAGTCTGGACTAGACCAACATAAACACAAGGAGATGAGTGACTGACAAGACTGGAGGAACCCAACGTGGTCAGGAGGGGTGTGGAGGAGGCTGGGTCTAGAAATGATCATCACAGAAAACCATAAGTTACTTGATAGCTTGAAGGAAAGAGAGGGATCATCCCAGATGACACCTTGGAGTCTGTCCTTTGCCAACCCGAGTCCTTTGGTATTGTGGCTTATAGGGTTCTCCATGGAGAGGGATTCTAAGGCCATCTGAGGACTGTAGCTGTGATCGATTAGTGCTGTCTGCCATGGGTGAAGGAGTAAGGAGCTCTGATCTGTGTGCTGAATATGTGCTTTCCCTTTGAGAGAGTCATAAGATCTCAGGGGAGAATTTACTTTGTTTGTTGAAAATCAGAATTCAGGGTGTTCATTCAGAACCCTGGGTTTGTTAATTTTGTAGGACCCTAAGAGCACATCGTAATTGAAACTCAGTTTAGTGTTTTTAAACTGAGGATACATTTTCAAGATAAAGTAGAAAATGTAACCAAATTGTACACATAAATGTGTGCAGTATTTAGTTGTTTTGGCAGTTCTAATGCTTTGCAGTTATGCATGCATGTTACAATCAGTTCTCCATTTTTTTTAAAGCCTGCTGGGATTCTGATTGAGATTATGTTAAATTTATAGATTATTGGAGAAGAATTGGCTGTTAATTATTGAATCTTCTGACTACACACATGATATAACTCTCCAATTATTCAACAGTTTTGTAGTTTTTAGGTTTTTGATATACATGCTCAGATTTATTCCTAAGTATTTACTATTTTTCATGCTATTGTAAGTGGTAATGTTTTCTGAATTTCAATTTCTGAAGTTCATTGTTAATATTTCTAAACTCATTAGAAGCACAGTGAGTTAGTATGTTGATCTTGTGTCTTTCAACTTTGCTAGACTCGCTTATTCTAAAAACTTTTTGGTAGGTTTCTTTACATAGACAGTCATGTTGTCAGTAACAAGAGTTTTCCCTCCTCCTTTCCAAACTGGATGGCTTTTATTTTCTTTTCTTGCCTTACTGTGTTGTTTAGAATCTCCACAACAATGTTGACTGCAGACATCTTTGCCTTACTCCAGATCTTAAAAGGAAAAATTTCAGCCTTTCATCATGAAGGATGATGTTTGCTGTAGGTTTTACAGAGGTATAGCTTATCAAGTTAAGGAAGTTCCTTTCTATTCCTACCTGACTCTAGTTTTTATCAGGATATGGATATTGGATTTTGTGAGTGGTTTTTCTGCTTTGAGAAGACCATGCATTTTCTTTGTTAGTTTATCAATTGATTTTTGAATATTAAACCAACCTTGCATTCCTGGGATACACCCAGCTTGTCATGATGTACTATACCATGGATTATACAGGATAACATGTGGGTTATTTAGAAGTGTGTTGTTAAATTTGCAAATATTTAGGGATTTTTCAGAGATTTCTGTTTTTGTTTTCTAATTTAATCCTATTGTGGCCAGAGAACATTTTTAGTAGGACTTGACATGTTTGGATTTATTTAGACTCGATTTATGTCTTGGAATATGGCTTACCTTGGTAAACAGTTCCATGCATTTGAAAAGAATATAAACTCTGTTGAGTTGACTGTTCTATAAACACCCATTAGGTCAAGTGGTTTGGTAATGTTCAAATCAACTACTCGTTCTATAGATTATTGAGAGAGGGGTGTGTTAGTTTTCTGGGGCTGTTATAATAAAATACCACAGACAGGGTGGTTTTTAACAACAGAAATTCATTCTGTCACCGTTTTGGAGGCAGGGAACCCAGGATCATGGTGTGGGCAGGGTTGGTTTCTTCTGAGGCCTTCCCATATGGACCGTCATCCTCTCCCCATATCCTCTCATTTGGTCTTGCCTCTGTAAAAATGTGTTCCCGATGTCTCTTCCTTGTCTTACAAGGACACCAGTCATACTGGATTCGAGCCCGTATGACCTTATTGAACTGTAATCACCCCTTCTTTTTTTTGTGGTACTGGGGCTTTGTGAGCTCAGAATTCTTTTTAGATCATCGGATAGAACTCATTTCCTCCTAGTGCTGATGCCTGTATCCATGTTTCAGGAGGGAGCACACGGGTGTCACAGCTGGCCTTATGATCATATGTTCTGCAGAAGAGCAACCCAGATGGCTCAGAGAGGCTTGGACACTTAGTGGCGATTTTGTGGCACCTTTGAACACTTTTGAGTGGAAAACCAGTCAGCTTCCTCTTGACTTGATCATTGTTCTTTCTGCTAATTGTTCCTTCCAGAAGGAAAGGACTCTGGACGTGTATATGGATGCTTTCGTTGTAGATATAGGTGATGTGAGCCTCCAGTCTAGAAGGGAGCGTGTTGCCACATAAGCAGTGCTGGGTAGCTGCGTGCTCTGGGCGCACTCCATCCTGGGATGTGAGAGTTGAGAGACAGAACTTTCCTTGGGATTGTGGGTTCCAGAATGGTGACAGGGTCTCCCTGGCTGGCCTTGGCAATTTCAGCGTTGCTGGGATGGCTTCTCGTTCGTCTTTGTTTGCTTGGTAAAGTTCCTGTTTTGGCTCTTTACAAACTCTGCTAGATTTATTATCTCCTGAGAGGGAAAAGAGAAAAGAAAGAAGCTGCGAGGTAAAGAGCTGACTGTTTCTTCCTTTACTTTTGCAGCCAGAAGAATTTACCGCGAGTCTGCACAGCTTTAAGAAAAAGGCCTTTAGAAAGTCCAAAGTCTGCGGAGTTTGCAACCAACCCATCGACGGTCAAGGGATTTCGTGCCGAGGTCAGTCTGGACTTGTGATTGTGCCACCACCCATTAACTCGAAGCAAAACGAATAGCAAAATGAAAACCTTCTTTGGGGAGTTTCTAAAAGTTAAGTCATGGAATTTCCCCTTTCAGCTTGTGTTTGCCCTCCACCCATCCTTGGGGGACCCACTGTATTTACCCAGATATGTGCTCTTTGGGGAATTTTTCCAGAAAGAACACAACTATTCCCACGGGATAGGAGAAGCCATTGGTAATTCCTGATTTACTCTCTGGTCTCTTCTGTAGTATCTGGAAGTCAGTTTATTCAGTCTGACTTCCAGATCCCTTACCAAAGTCTTCAAGTGAAGTTTTTCTGCCCTTCAGACTTAGGGTTCATTGGGGCCGGTGGGCCCTTTAGTCCTGTTTTACAAGGCATTGCTCCTGTCTCTAAACAGAGCCCCTAGTTTGGCCCCTTGATGCTTAAACCTCATGCAATTAACGGCACTGATGAACTCTTTTGTGACTGCATGTTAATAAATCTGCATAACGGATGTAGGCTGGGTGGGTCTGTAGGGTGTTCTCACATGTGGGGGTGGGTGAGGAGTGTGCTGAGGGCTCTCTTTGGCATTGCATCCATTGTGGGGGCTTAGGATTTCTTTTGTGGAATATTTGCATGGTCCAGGCTGGTGGGCTTCTGTGGTCTGGGACCCCCTTGGCCTCTTCCTCCCTAGCCACCTGCTGGCTGCTGTGGAGTAGGTAGGAAGTGTGCACCAGTCAGATTTCAAGGGGCTGAGATGGGACTGGGGGCCTGTAAGGGTGTCTTGGGATCCTTTCCAAGTTTAAAGGCCCAAGCAAGGGTGGTGTTTCTCTCTCAATGCCCCTTTAGCACTCAGTGCTGAAAAACTGTGCTCAGTGAGCTGGTGGTGCATCATTCACTGCTGTCTCTCCTTCCCTGACCACTTAACTACAACTCCCAACCCACAGGCCTGCAGAGCTCCTCCTTCCTACCTGAGCACCCGACCCCCTGCGTCTTCCAGCCTCCTGGGGTCCTGCCTGGCACCTTGGCCTGTCCCCAGGATACAGGTGGCTGGGAGGAGAGTCCTTATTCCAAGGTTGACTTTCCTGGTCTGTAGCACGCACTGAGGGCGCCCACCATGGGTAGAGGGGACTGACTGAAGGTGTTAGAAATGAGTTTCCATGGCGTCATAAGAAAAGTCATGTATTTGAAAGTGGCTCAGCAAGGTGAATGTTACTTTTGCAAAAAGGGATCCTGCCACCAGTAAAGTGAGGTAGGCAAGAACAACGTGGTGGAAAACTGCTGGGTATTTTATTTTCAGCAAGGCGGGACTCCTGTGCTGTGCTCCTATCGGTGGAAGCGTGGCCTCACAATCTTTACACCATTGGCTGAAGGGGATGCCAGGGGAGGGGTTGGTACTCACAATTTCCAGGAAATGCTATCTTTACAAAAAATACAAGCGCACACAAGGTTACACAATGGCGGTTCTACAAAATGGAGCCTAAGTCAAGCTATTCCTTTGAGAGAAAAGATCTAATTATAATCTCATACAGGCAGTGGGCCTCGGGCAGCCACTGGATGTGCAGGTGCTATACTGAGGAGCAGCCAGCAGACTACCCCCCCGGGCTAGAGGAAAGAAGAAAGGAGCCAGGGAGTGAGCGGGTGGCCTTGAAACGGGGACCTCTGGTGCCCAGCAGAGGTGACCTTGTGGGCAACCTTGTTGTCCTGAATGACTGCGATCTTTCTCTGGAGCACCCCCAGGGCTACATCAAACCTGAAGTCAGGCTGGGGGCCTTCTGAGGAATTCACTTAGGTCTGCCAGGGTGTACGGTCTACTCAGAGCCGACTGGTGTGACATTGGTGGAGTCAAGACTTTCTGACCTGTGTTTGCCAACAGAGCTGTGCTGCGTGATGTCCTGGTGGCTGTGAGGACTGTAGCGTGTCACTGGCTGTTCCTATGCATAGCCAGCCAGTGATGGAGGGCCATACCAACCACAGCACAGAAGCCCTTTCCACTGGCAGACTTAGGGGATGAGAAGTGGCCCCCTGCCTTCAGAGTGGCATTCCCCTGCATCAGACTTGCTCCAGAATATCTGAACACTTATAACTTACCCATCTGTGGTATTGTACTATTAGCAACAAAAATCAACCAAGATGTGCTGAGGCCCCAAAGGGCTCTGCGTTCAGAGGACAGGAGTGGCAAGCAGGCTGCGGGAGGGAGTGTCACAGAGGTGCTGTAGGTGCATCTCAGCCCCAGGAGGGAAGGGCTGGCTCTGGGGAGGTGGGCTGGCAGGGGCAGGGCCGGGGCCAGGATGAGCTCTGACCATTGTTCACACAGATGGGTCTGCTCCTGGGCAGACGACTCCCGTGCTGCAGGCTAGCCTCACAGTGTCCCCAGTCTCAGCACAGGGACTGTGAAGATGCAGATGCATGTGTGCAGGTAAACAACTCTTCATCTGCTCTTCTCTGATAAATCCACGTGAAACGGCTCCTGATGTTACTTCTAAACGCCTTCCCAGGCAAGTAGAGGGGGTGAGTCCCCATGCCGAGGCCATCCCAGCCCGACCCCCACCAGAGTTCCGTGTTCTCCAGAAAAGGCTTGCTGTGCTGACCCTGTCCGACACAGCCTTCCTTGTCAGACTCGCCCCATCCCGAGAGGTGGCCACATGACAGAATCTTCCAGAAACACAAGGAGGGAGGGAAGGCTCCCAGGCCAAATTCCATCCTATAATTGCTGGCCCGACGGTAGTTATTCCATGTGAGGCAGCGCTCCCTCTGTGAACTCCGCTCCCTGTGCCTGTCACGGAGGGGCCGCCTCCACAAATTCTTTAATCCTGGATTGTGACCGAGATCCTTCTGTTTTTGGAATCTGCGGCCAGAAAGAAGACCTGGGTCTGAGGTCTGGATTGTTCAGGTTTGAGGTTCCACGCGCCAGGGACGTCTGGGTCGTGGTAATCGCTTTTACAGGCAGATTTTGATTTTTCAGACTAGTCGAGTACTGTAGCCAAGGTTATGAGCCCAAGTTTTTGTTTTGCAGTGCTGTGATTCGAATTTGTTTCTGAGTCATGGGGCTGTTGCTTTCCACAGCACCCAGGTGAGTGTGATGTGGCTCTCTGGGTACTTATGGGCTGCCTGGGCCACTACGTGGAAGGAGACTGGGGAAGAAGCTTCCAAATCCCCACGGCCTTGCAGCCAGGGAGGGACAGTGTGGCTCATAGAGTGCACATGGGTGCCACCAGCCCCAGGAAATGCTGCGGAGGAATGTGGGGAGCTCGTTCCAGAGGACAGGGCTGGAGGCTCTGATCTCTATGGGAGCAGCCAGACGTCCCCCTGGCTGGGCTGAGGGTGGATGAACAGGTCTCCCTTATCCTTGATCGTCCTCCAGCTGGGTCCTGTGCTCAGCAAGTGGCAGAAACTGATGTGTTCCATGCTGGGCACCTGCGCACAGATGGATACCTGCCACAGGACTCCTGGGCTAGCAAGAGACAGAGAAGTCGCGGGTGTCACAGCCACGTGGGAGGGTGCCCCTGGGCTTCCTGGTTGTCTGCTATTTATGTGGTGATGAGCAATGTCCACAGCCACGCTGGTGTCCGGGATGGTCTGCCCATGCACAGGGAGGGCTGGGGCTGCTTCCCCATCCTGCAAACGCGTGTTTGAGTGGGCATGAGTTGATGGGGTTAGACTTTGGGTTCTTCACCGGGATGGTGTCTGCTTTCCTTCTGTGTTTCTTACTGCTGTACCCCTGCGTACCTGAAGGGGGCGCGGCAACATTTTCCTTTCCTTTTGGCCTTGTGGGGCAAGGACTCTTTGAACAGGAATCGATGAAATCAGAGATGAGAGCTGGCCCCAGGCGCAAGGCCACAGGCAGTGGAGTGAACCCGGTGGGCTACCCTGACCCTGAGCCTCATGTCCAGACTGTGACATGGGCAGTGAGCACGGCTGGCCCTGCCCACGAGGCGTAGGGTGTGAGTCAAGGGACATAAAGGAACCACGTGGACTCTTTGGCCCTGTGTAGACAGTAGTCAGCGTGCAGCTGATCCGGTGGCCTGCTTGTAAGGATCCAGGCCACCTCTGTCTGTTTATTTATTTGGTTATTAATTTTTGAGAGGCCCAGCGGTTAAGCCCGAGGTACAGAAAGCCTGTCAGATGTGAGTTGATGCCTCTGCCCCACTCCAGGCTCTTCCTGCCTCAGTTTCCTCGTCACGGCAGGAGGACACGAATGAGCCAGTCACGGGGTTCCTTGGAAGGATCACCTCTGTATGGGAACCCTTGGGATGCTGCTGAAATGATAAGCACCCCTCTAGTTATCTTTTGGGAGTAGAAAGTCCACATGTGGAAAGAATCCAAGAAAAAAGTCAAGACTGAATTTCTAGGGATAGAGAGGCTGGGGAAGTGTCTCTTCTTGACTCATGTCTCTATGTTCTTGGGAAGGTCTGGCATGAGGTGACAGTCCTCTGTGAAGAGAGTGAAAACACCAAATAGATTCTATTCTAGGGATGGCCACCCTGTGACATCCGGCGAGGAGGTGGCCATCTCCCGCAGCCTGTGCTGGGGGAGAGAGGCATATACATGGCTCGTGGGGGTTTGGCTGAAATAAGAGCGTCCCAAGCCTCACCCCATCCCTGACCGCAGGTGCTAGCTTCCCTCGGGGAAGGCGGCTTGCAGAGGCCATGGTGTCCCGAGGGTGCAGCTGGGCTCAGCCAGGAGCCTGCACCACCCCAAACCAACCAGCCACAAAGGTCCTTGAACAGAGGAGTTTGTGAGTAGTGACCGCGTTGGTTGATTGATTATTGATTGATTGATTTTGGTTAATACCCCAGTAACTTCTCTCATGGCCCTTTACTGATGCAGGACTACCAGGATCTGCGTGATCCAGCATATGCTACCTTCTTGTCCCTTGATGCCATTCTTTTGTTGCTTCAGACTTTTTCTGCCCTGGATGCAGAACGTGAGCCTGGGCCCTCCCTCCCTGTCAGGCTCCTGGCCACCCTGCCACCTTGCCTGGCTGTCTCTCCCATGGCTCGAGTCACCCGCTCTCTTCCACACTTTTGTGTTTCCTTTCCCCTCCTCCCGCACTGCATGTTCTGCGCATGTGTTCTTTGTTGCCGTTTGTATCCAGGTCCAGCGCGCTCCCTCCCCTATTGTAGGCACCCAGCACGCATTCATAGAACCAGTACGGAATGTTTCAGTAGTAGATGTCAAGGAGTTCCTACTGAATTAATAACGAGGGAATGAAAGGTAGCACATGTTTACCATGCTGGGTTTTAACTGGGGGCTAGAGTTGGCCTTTAAAAACATCTGGTTTAGCAGGTCGTGGTGGTGCACACTTGTAATCCCAGTACTTGGGAGGCTGAGAGAAGAGGATTGCAGGTTTGAGGGCAGCCTCAGCTAGGGAGACCCTGTTTCAAAATAAAAATGAAATAGGGTCGGAGGTGTAGCTTGGAGGTAGAACGCCCCTGGGATCAATCCCCAGTGCCACAAAAACAAAATAAAACTAAACAAAAACCATCTGGTTTGTTGGTGACGGTGAAGGTCCCCTCCCCCTTGCCTCCTGTCGCAAGCTCTGACGTGGCTTCCCAGTGGAAGTCAGTAAAATAATGGCTTTCCTCGGTCCCCAGTGGGGCTGCAGGACAGCGTGGTTGATGGCCCTGGTGGGAGGAGCATGACTTGAAGAGGTGCCAGGGAGATGTCCAGTATTGTGAGGCTCTGGGCTTTCTTGTCTTTGGGACCGTTGGCAGGCTCCAACAGGACCACGGAATCGCCATGCCCTGTGCCGCTGGAAGGGAAAAGAGCTGTGGAAGTGGATCAGTCTAAGTGGGTCAGTCATCGAGCTGGGTTTATGGCACGTGTGTGTAGCTTCACAGGAAACCATTTGGGACGCTGTTCTTGACCTGGCCTTCCCCTTGCACCCTGACCTATGAGCAAACAGGCACCGGCTGGGCACGGGAGCTACTCATCGACTCCGAGCTGAGCAGAGACACTGCGGGTGTAGACAGGGCAGGGGTAGTGCTGCTCACTGAGTTGGAGTCAGGGTCCTGGCAGTTGCTGTGGGTGGATGGGAGCCTGGCAGTCCAGGTCTGACCTCTCCTAAGAAGTCGAGGCCCTGCACAGTTGCATCCTATTTCTGTTCATCAGTGTTGTGAGCGTTAAAATTTGCAGATCGTGGAGGTAATGTATAGGATCTTCTTTTCTCAGTACACTATCCAGAAACCATAACAAAAATGTAGACATTTCCTCCTGTTCTCCACTTGTAATCTATATGTCGGCCATCTGCTTGCTAGTCTCTGTGTGCAAGCTGACTGCCGTCTGCAGGCGTGCGCATGCTCTGCAGGACAGGGATGTGAGGGTTCAGTGGAGGGGTCCCTTCTTCCTCCGGCTCATTTGGCAGCAGTGGAGCTTGGTGGAGATGAGCGTGCACTGTCTTATGGGGTTCCTGGGACACAGAGATGTTTGAGAAGCACAGGGAACTCACAGGCTCATTTATAACTTGGTAAATATGTGTAGAGCGTTGTATAAAAGATTCTGACAACCTCGGCGGACCACAGCCTGGATTCCCAAGGCCCATGGAGACATTTTGAAGAATAGCAGTTCCAAGACAACATATAACAATGTCCGGCCTCTCGGAGCCAGACGGCTCTGATGATAACTGCCGTGGTGGGAGCCAGGCTTCTTAAACATGGCTCTGGGAGCCCCTGTGACCAGGGGCTGACGCGCGGTATGCAGCCCCGCGGCTGTGGAGCCAGGCGTGCAGTCAGACGGGATCTGTAAGCCGTGGGGTCCAGGAAAACCCACAAGAAATGACTGGCGCCTGCCTCTCGGGGCCAGAGGTTATGCTGGGCTGGACTGTCAGTGGGACCTGCGTGCAGCCCTGCACTTGAGGCTTCTCAGCTTTTCACTTTTGCAAGTCGTTGGGTGAAAAGTGGTGTCTCCTTTTTATTATCTTTTTCATTCATCTGGTTGATGTCTATGAACTTTCTGTTTATTAAGCAAACTCGCCTTTCGATGTTTTGCTTGTTTAAAAATTACTGTTTTTCATTGTATGAGGGATGCTAAATCTTTTAAAAATATCAAAGCAGGTCAATCCATTGCCAATATCTGGTGTTTTTTGTGCTCCAAAAAAATAGTAACCTCTCTTGTCTTTGCAACATACACATTACAAACACTCTGGTCAGTTGCTTTTTGTCTAATTTTGTTTGTGGTGTGTTTTACAGTTTGTTTTACTGTATGCAGAGCTTTCTAGCTTCTACTACCATTTTCCCATATAAGATCTTCAGAGATCATTATTACTATTATTTTGTGGTACTGGGGATTGAACCCAGGGATTGTTTACCTCCAAATTGCTCTCCCCAGCCCTATTTTAATTTTTATTTTGAAACAGGGTCTCGTTAAGTTTCTGAGACTGGCCTCAAACCTGCTATCCTCCTGTCTCAGCCTCCCAAGTACTGGGATTATAGGCATGCAACACCATGTCTGGCTTAGAGATCGTTATTTTTTAATAGCTACCTAATATTTTGTTTGTACCTAATATGTTTGTATTTTTTCCTTTGTGCAGTGAAGATATATTTTTTTCATGGTAACAAAGAGTCTTTGTTGTCACTCTGAGCTATTGCTGATTATGGGGACATGGTGCCAGCTCACACTGACTGTCTGCGACCAGGACCTTCAGTCACGGGCTAGGTTGGCATCAGCTTGCCAGGTGCTCGGGTCCCTAGACCACAGCTCTTCATCCTGGGTCAGCTCTTGGCGTTTGTCTGCTGTATTGGCCTAGCAGAGGTGGAGGCCAGTCATCATGCCAGGCACATGAAACCTTGGCCCAAGCGTCTCTGGGTGTCTACATTCAGCTCTGAGAAGTGTGAGCCACCCAGGAAGAGCCTTAGCTGGTGGCCAATTCCTGCTTCCTGAATCACGTACCACCACGTCCCTCGTCTTCCGCCCAGGGCAGGGGACTTCCAGGCTGCGCTTCGGTTGGTAGTTTGTAAAGTGGAGTGGGAACGTGCTTTTCTCCCTGGTCACTGTTGGAGCAGGTGGACGAGGTGTGTAAAGCATGGGATAGCATAACTGGCATGCGGTGGCAGCCGGAATCCTGGGGCTGCCCTCCCCCAGCAGGGTGTTGGTCTCTCCTGGGCCAGGAAGTGTGCCCAAATTCTGACTCCTTACCATGGCATCTCCAGCTTCCTCCTGGTGGGGTCTAATTCCACACTCAAGAGTGGGCAGCACGCAGAGGAGGTCTTTTCCTCCCCATGCAGGAGTCGGGGAGACCTTCACCAGAGCCTCTGGGAGAACTTTCTGTTGGTCAAATTGAGGTCCTTCCCCCATTCCAAGAGACTCGGGCGAGGAGAATGAATGGGGTTGTGATGGCTGATGTGAGCTGGGCACCCTCACACTGGGTCTCAGGTCACTGCTAAGCTTGTAGAGGACCCTAAAGAACTCTTGTGATGTGACCTGTACCCCTCAGTATTTAACATACTAGAAACGGAAACTGATGAATATTTAAAGTACTTAAGTTATTTAAAAGAAACTGTGATGAACCTATTTTATATAAGTATGAACACTCTTTTAAATGAAAAATGACTGTTTTCTCAGCACATAAGGACGAGAAGAGTAGCGTTGCTGTGTATTCTTTTGTGATTCTGTTTTGCAGCCTTCGTAGAGAGGCTGGCCCTTCCTGCCTGCTTCTGTGTTCAGTCTTTCAACACATTGTTTGATACTAGACAAAGTCCAGCCTCTTACAGATAGGTGGAAAAGGGAGCTTTCTAATAGTCTTTTCAGATTGTCGTGGGTATTTTGTTTTGATTCTATACCTGAACTCGACTGATTTAGTTTCATTGTGAATCTGACACAGTATTCAGTGAGTTTTTTCTTATTCTTTTATTAGAATACGCAGGCCCGTCATGCACATCGAGTGGATCTTTTTACCCCAGCAGGAAACATTATGCACTGGTCGCTTGGAAATGCCCATTGACTTACCCAGACA
The DNA here is from genome assembly GCA_004027185.1 of Glis glis. Taxonomy (NCBI): domain Eukaryota; kingdom Metazoa; phylum Chordata; class Mammalia; order Rodentia; family Gliridae; genus Glis; species Glis glis. Next base: position 61,422 of record PVJS01002521.1, on the reverse strand, counting down.
CCCCGGTGTTGACATTGGTTATATAATCTCAAGAAAACCCCCACATTTGTTAATATCACTGATGCTTTTTATCAGAAAAGTAGGGGTTGTCAAGCTCCTGGTTCAGTCAGTATACAAGTCTTCCAAAAATTGAATTCCCACTGGAAATCTCAATTTTTGCCACTGGTGTATTGTGACAGGCTTACTTTGTTCACTTCTGAGAAACTGACAAGCACTCACTTCTGAATAATCACATTTTGCCTGCCAAGAATCTTTCAGATAAAAACAATGTTCCCTAGCCGGGCATGGTTGGCGCATGCCTGTAATCCTAAAATTTGGGAGGCTGAAACAGGAAGATTGCAATTTTGAGGCCAGCCTCGGCAATTTAATGAGACTCTCAACAACCTACTGAGACCCTGTTTCAAAATAAAAAAATAAAAAGGACTGGGGTTGTAGCTTGGAGGTAGAATGCCCCTGGATTCAATCCCTAATACAAAAACAAAACAAAACAAAACCCAAAATGAAAACCAAACCAAACTAAACCAACCAACCAACAAACAAAAAACCCCCACCATGTTCCCGAAGAGGCAGCTACTTTGGCTGACAACGCAGAGCTGCACAGATCTGTCCCCATGCTGAAGAGCTCTCCCTGTGGAGTTCCCTTTGCCTGCAGAGTCAAGACGAGGTGTTTACCCAGGGGTCCAGATTTAGTAAAACTAAACATTCGTACTGTTTCATTAGGGCATTCTTAAATGAAACTGGCATTTTAATTTTATTTATTTATTTACTTACTTATTTATTTATTTATCTATTTGCGGTCCTGGGGATTGAGCCCAGGGGCATTCTACTTCCGAGCTCCACCCCCAGCCCTATTTTTTATTCTTTATTTTGAAACAGGGTCTCACTAAGTTGCCAAGGGCCTCACTAAGTAGCTGAGGCTGGCTGCGAACCTGCGATCCTCTTGTCTCAGCCTCCCAAGTACTGGGATTAAAAGCGTGCGCCACCACGCCCGGCGAACTGGCATTTTTAAAAACACTGCGAATACATGGCAGTGAAGAGAAGAGGTACGGCCAGTACACATTGGTGCGGCCTAAATGCCCGCGAAGGCGCTCGCAGTTTTACCCACCATGTCAATCTGAGAGAAAAGGCAAGAAACACCTTAGTATAATTAAAAATAATTTTGACCTCATAACCCTTGTCAGGTCTTGGGGACTCCAGGGGTCTGCAGAGCCCCTCTTAGAGCTGCTGGCCTAGACACAGCAGGATCTAACCCTCCGTCTGGGGTGACCTTTCTGTGTCTCACACGGGGGTGGGGGGAGAAACTAGAGGGTGGTGGGAGGGACTATGAAATGAACACTGAGTGGGCAGGACACAGTGCCCAGAGTATTACACAGCGAAGAAGTTTCTTCCTAACAAGGCCATGATGGTTCTCAGGGGATGCTGGGCTTTTCTCCCAGGAGGTGAGAACAGGATGTTCACACCAAGCAGCTGGAGTCAGCCTGTGGAGGCGGGAGAGCTGTCAGCCTTGGGCCACCTGAGAGGACTGGCCATCCTCCTGTGGGGGGCAGGACCCGAAACCAGGCTGGACACCGTCAGAGTCGGTTTTTGTAATGTGTTAGAAAGGCAGCACGTGTGCTGACCCTCCCGCACGGGCCGTGGCTGCCACCTCAGCTCAGTCACCCCCACAGTTGCCTTGAGGGGTGGTCGTGAGGATCAGATGTGGTGACAGCAGAAGAGCACCTTGTGCAGGACCCGGGGCAAGGCTGATTGGGGTTGTGCCGCAGTCATGTGCAGTGGGTGGACAGCCATGGCCACCCGAGGACCATCCAGGCTGCTGGTGATGGGGTACAAAGTCGTAGCCCATATATCGATAAGCTTGGGAGGGCCCCCTGCCCACCTCTCAGGAGCTCAGTCATACCACCTGCCTGGTGGTAGTGCATGTGATGTCACTGTAGTTACGACATTTCCTGATCTAGCCCTGCACTGGCCCGTGGTTGTCTTGCAGCCATGCAGGGTGTCAACCACAAATGTATATACTATATACCACCCACCCTTCCATGGGCCAGAGTCATTTTTTTGGGTTGAACTAGCTGGTTTCTATTTGGGTTTTAAGGTTTTTTTTTTTTTTTTGCAGTACTGGGGATTGAGCCCAGGGGCATTCTACTTCCGAACTACACCCCCAGCCCTATTTTTAATTCTTTATTTTGAAACAGGGTCTCACTAAGTTGCAGAGGGCCTCACTAAGTAGCTGAGGCTAGCCGTAAACCTGTCATCCTCCCATCTCAGCCTCCCAAGTACTGGGATTACAAGCGCACACCACCATGCCCGGCTGGGTTTTAAGTTTCGAATGGAAGCGCTTTTTTTCCCAGTGGGAGTTTATTTTGATCAGAGAATCTCTGGTCACCTTTGCATGTTATACCCATTAGAAGATGAAGAATAAATGTGTCAGTCAATAATCTCACAGACCTTGGAGGCCAAGAATAATGACTTAAAAAGAATAACAGATCTTGCACAACCTAACTAATAACCTAACTAATAACTAACTAATAACCTAACTAATAACTGCTGCAGCCACTGACCGCCAGGCCCTGGGCGAGCTTCTCTGATAGGTCCTCACCCGGCCCTACAGGAACCTTTGTGATTTCAGTGTTCCACAGACGACAGAGCGGCAGGGCCAGAGTGAGGGGTTTCCTAAGCCTCCCTCGGGGCCTCAAAGCGCCCCGCTGGGATTTTCGGGGCTTGTCTCCCTGACCTCTGCAGATGGCTCCACACGCACGTGGACATCGCTTTGTAGTTTGAAAGCAGGGTCCGTTGAAGGGTTCCCTTTGACACCACCACGGCTCTGGAGAGGAGGCAGAGGCTCAGAGAGGTCCTGGGACTGTGCACCGCAGCCCAGCTGGAGGGGGCAGAACCGGGACAGGAAGCCCCAGAAGGTGCCCCCATGGGCTGGCTAACTTGGGGGAAGTGAGGGAGGTGTCTGACACCCTCTTGAACTCCCATGGGCACCTGTGATGGGATGGATGGCTCATGCATTTGCCTGGTTTCTGCGTCTCTCCGTCCTGCTGGCTCTGCGGGCGGGGTCTGCTCCTGCACCCATGTGCGACGCTCCTGGGCTTGCATGCCTCAGCGGCACAGCTGCCGCTGCTGCCGGGCGGGAGGGCCTGTGAAATCTGCATTGGTTCCAGCCCTACATGTGCATTGTTGGGACCTCTGATGACACAGGACTCACTCTGTTCACACAATGGCCCCCGTTGAGGGGTTCCCCTGTAGGAATTTAGACATGGATTGATTCTGACAGTTCGTTCTTAGGTTGTCCGGAAGTGGGGCAGTGCGGAAACCAAACGCGTGACCGTCTCACTCATGCTGAGCCTCTGCTCTGAACGCTTGGGGTCGCTTTCAAATTTCTCTTCTTCTTTTCAGAGGTCAGCAATATTTTCTAGGCATGCGCGAATGCTTTTTATTGCCCGGATTCCCTGCCTTTCTTTCTTCTATAGGGATCCAACTTGGATGGACCCCTTGAAAAACCAATCAGCTTACGACCCTGCTCCCAAGAAAGTTCCACCTGGGCCATCTGAGCAGTTGCTAACAGAGACTTGTTGCAATTTAGTTATTTTATCTATTTATTTTTTTGGTTTGATTTTAGTGCTTGGGACTGAACCTAGGACCTGGTGAATGCTAAGCATCCACCCTACCCCTGAGCCAACACCCAGCCCTGTCACTGGTTCTCACCTGCCAAGTCCTCACCGCTTTCTGCCTAAACTCTGCCGTGGGTCCCAGGTGCACAGGCCCCCCGGTGTCGGGGAGGCTCGGACCTGGCCTGCAGCCCGGCTCTCTGAAGAAGTTGCAGAAAGTACCACCGCTCAGCTTGCTTGACACACTCACACTCTTTCTCTCTTTTTTCCCCAGCCTGCAAGTATTCCTGCCATAAAAAATGTGAAGCCCAGGTAAGCATTCCGTGGCTTTCCCGTGGGACTCTGTCGAGCTGAGTTGGCTTTCGCTGAATGATATGGAGAGAAGGGGGCCTCCTTGGCTCTTGGCCACAGAAAGGAAACTCTTAGGGAAAGGCGACTGCCGCGTACTTTGTTACGGGGTGTATACATTTCATCTCCAGGATAAACTGAAGAGCTTTGAGATTGGTGTTTTTAATTATGGAAAATAATTCTTGAGCATCTGATTTCAGTGATTTTCCTCCTGGCTGTGCCACTAGCTCTTTCTCAGTGACAAGTGACCTCCGGTGTCTCCTTGCGTTGGCATGCTGCTTGCCAGAGCAGAGAGGGACTGGGAGACGGGCCTGGGCAGAGGCCTGGTCTTGAGGACTCGTCTGGAGCACTTTGAGGAGAGTTGTGCACTATTGGCTGGGGTGTGCAGCTGCCACAAGGACCTGGGAACCGGGACCAGAAAGAGGTTACGCTGAGCTTGCGTGGCCCTGGAGAGGTTTGGTTGCCCAGTGGCCCCTGATCGCTGGTGCCTGGCTGTGCCTGGTCGGGTTCAGTGTTGTGATGAGTGGGGAGGGAGGTGGCCTGGAGAGGGGGTCTCTGAGGAAGGAGCTGTGGTTCTCAACAGCCATGTACCTGCACCCCCAAATTTCCTAGGCATGTTGTAGGTGTGGGATCCATGTTCGTTGTCATGCCCTACCTGCAGGGGGTGTCCAGTGTCCTGGCAGGCTGCCCCTGTGGCTGTAGGTCCAGGAAATAAAATTTCAGAGTCTTGGGATTTCGCTGTTGTTAGGGACCCCATGGGTCATCTGTTCCTGAGAATTCCCACCCTCTCCTGTGTCCCAGCAGAATGCTGTGCTGGAAGCAGACTTCAGGGTACCATCTGGTTCCCTCCACACTGTCCAGCATGTGCACACACAAGCACTTATGCACAAACATACACATGTGCACACTTGCACACATGCACACACAAACACATTTGTGCACACATGCACATGCACTCATGTATAAACATACACACATGTGCACACACATGCACACACACTCATGTACAAACGTACACATGTACACACAAACACATTTGTGCACACATACACACAAATACACATGTACACGTGCACAAAGATATACACATGCACACTTACATGCATGCACACACACTTGAGCACACATGCCCACATGCACAGGCACAAGCACACACATTTGCACACACTTGCATACAAAAATGCACACGCACAGCATACATACATATGCACACATAAACACATTTGTGTGCACATGCACACACAAATACACATGCACAAACGTGCTTACTTGCCTATGCACACATGCATGTGCAGTCACACAGGGTTAAGAGATAAGTAACTTTTCAACATTTCTTTATGGAGAGCTCTGAGCAGAGGCAGAGAGGGTGGCTCTGGTACAACTCTTACCAGCTCACAGGGCAGCCCCTTCGCCCCCGCCCCCTCTTCCCAGGGTCACATGGGGGTTCTTTTCCCCTCATGGGGTGCAGGGAGCAGTTCTGCTCTCCCTTTCCGCCCACTCTGAGCAGGCTTCCTCTTTCCAGCCAGGGCAAGCATTTCTTGTCCGTACACCCTAATAGGCAGGGCTGATTCCAACTGTGGGTGACTTAGGGCTTCCCGCCCATAGACAGATTTCTTTTTGGGGTGCCGCATACCTCGAGCTTGAAAGCTTGAGAGATCGTGTCACAGGAGCGCTTACAAATGTGAGGTGAGTGTGGGACCGTCCACCTTTGGGGCGTATCTTAGACTTGGGGTTTCCATCAAAGTGACCCGTGTCTTGGGTCTTGTCACCAGTGTGGGGATGGGAGAAGGGGCGAGCTAGCTAGCTACTTGTCCTGTCCCCTTCCTCCTTCACCTGGCCGCATTGCTGGGCTAGCTGCCTCTCACCTGAGCTGCAGACTGCTCCTTCTATTTCTGACTAGTTAGGGGGTCGAACTCTTGGGTTCGAAGAATATTCCCGAAGCCTTAACAATCACTGGCTCTGGCATTTTTAGCCACAGCGATTGGCAGTTTGCTGAGGGATGGATACACTTTTACTCCTATCAGATCTTGGTAGGGGGGAATTGTATCTGCATTCATTTTTTGGATAATACAGCTTTCAGTAGCAGGAGGGAATGCCTCCAGAATTAACAAAGCACCTTCTCATTCCCAAAACATAATGCCGGTGTTGTTGGGGATATGAGGGCCATAAATTCTCGGCGGCTCCGCTGAATTGGGCAGCTGGGGAAACGGGTTAGTCTTCCAGGAACTGGAATGTGGTTTCTCCCACATTTTTGCACTTGGGTTTTGGGGTCCTTGATTACTGTGTGTCTATAAATCACATTTGGGAGTTGGACTCTTAATTGCTGTGCGTATGTGTGTTACCACGCAGACATCCTGAACGCAGTGCATCCCCCTCTCTTGGGAGATTGAGAAACTTTGGTTGAGCGTGCAGGCTTGGGTCTGACCTCCTACTGACAGGTGGTGGTGATGGCGTGTGCTCCAGACACCCCTGTCCTGAGGCTGAGGGCTCGAACTCTCCCTGGAGTGTGTGACTGGTGCATGGTGGAGCTGATAGCCATGGTCATTGATCTGTATGGTTAATGCCACCATAACCCACTAGCACTGAGGATATGGAAAGATTGTCTTGCAGGGGTGGGGACCCAGTCATCACTGAGCCACAACTGGAACATTTAGAAGCCCTGATGGATTGGGGTTATTCTCTTTCTTTTTGTGTTTGCAGAATGCCCCTGGGGACCCAGGGGCATTCTACCTCCGAGCTACACCCCAGACCCTATTTTTTATTCTTTATTTTGAAACAGGGTCTCACTAAGTTGCGGAGGGCCTCACTAAGTAGCTGAGGCTGGCCGTGAACCCAGATCCTTCAGTCTAAGCCTCCCAAGTATTGGGATTACAAGCGTGCGCCACCACGCCCTGCTTGGGTTACTTTCTTCCTGAGTCACTGGACAGAGTGTCCCTCAGACTGGGCTGATGGCAGTGTGTCCCTCAGTGGGCAGATAGTTGGAAGCAGAGACCTGGGCTTTAAGCCCCATGGGGACTTTTTTTTTCAGGAAAAGGCAAAGGTTTAATTAATTTAAGAAACGTGGGGATACAGTTTGGGGGTCATCTCAAGAAGGGGAGAGCGAGTCTCCTTGCATGTGTCCATCCATCCAAGAGAGCAAGAGAGTCCGTGTGCTTTCTCAGTTCTTTTATAGGAGGGGGTAGGTAGGGTCGCACAGTAGAGGGCAGGACTTCTTCTTAGTCCTCAATTTCCCTGGCAACAGATAGAAGGTGAGGTCTGTCCTCCTCCCCCCCACCCTATTAAAATTAAGCATCTCAGGTGTGGAGAGGTGATTAAGGATGTGGACTCATTAAGGCTTCTGCCTGACTGAACACACCCTATAGGGTGGAGTTAGATTATGAACTTTCAAAATTTTAAATCTGTATTTTTCTTCCCAATGTCTCCTTTCTGCCTGATATTTCTATCTTTTCTATTCTACCTCATCATTTCCCCCCCTGAGACTTTGGTCCCTTAATCTTAAGTCATGGGACTTTTAGTTGATATCTCTGTCCCTCCAAGTTCAAGGTGAAACCCAATCCCTAATGTGGTGGTCTTAGGAGGTGGGGCCTCCGGGAGATGACCAGGTCATGTGGGTGGAGCTTCATGAATGGGATGAGTGCCCTTATCAAAGAGACATGTGAGAGTTTCCTTCCTCCTCCACCGTGTGAGGACATTGACACCAGATCTGCTGGCATCTTGGTCTTGGATGCCCCAGATGCTGGAACTGTGAGAAGTTCTAGAGTCTTCTGAATATGTGCCTTGTCTAAGGGCTTTTGTGAAGGTGACTGCATGGATGACATCGGCCCGAGCCTCAGCCTCTGCCGGTGTAAAATAGCTGAATGCTGCTTCCCTGTCATACACATAAGATGACCCGCTCTTGTCTGATGGTGGCAATCACGTTAACTCTGTAAGCTCTAGAGAAGTCAAATCACTTCATAGTGAGGGTTTCCAGAAACTCTGCCTCCTGGCGTGCCGTGCTTCCTTCCTCATTCGAGTCCCCAGAGCTGTTCAGGCCTTGTGACTTGGTTTTTTTTTCCTGCCATCGACTGACTCATTGGCACGAGGGAAAAAGGAAGTCGGGGAAATACAGCAGTTTTAGGAAGGCAGATGTTGGTGAGGAGAAAAGGGGGAAGAGATGCCGGGTGGCTGTCCCCATGGAGTGAGTGAGGTTGGGGCTCTGAGCTCTGGGCAGCAGGTGGTAGCCCATGCCGTGGGAATCCCTCCCTGGCAACCTGTGGATACCGGGGCGTTGATTCTTTCGCTCTGCCCGGGCCTCCACTCCTCTCCTCCTTAGGGGTGCACTTTGTTTAGGGCACGAAGTATATGCCCCTAAATCATCAGAGGCCATATAGACCTCCAGATAACTTTTTTGCAAACTTAAGACCCCACAGGGGGACTGAACACACGAGTCTGCTCAGCTGGAACATGCGCTTGGGCCAGCTTTGAGCAGCTACCCCATAGAGGTCCTTGTACACGGCACCTGCCTCAGTCCAGGGGGAGGGCCCAGCTTCCTGCCACCTGGCCTCAAGGGTGTCCTCAAGCCTGCCTCTGTGGCCTGGCTCCATGCATCTTTTATCGGTGACCTCTTCTCTGAGATGTTCAGCCTTCCCCAGAGACCCCGGGGCAGAGATTGCATCTCTCCCCTCTTCCTGTAGCTCTTTGTTACCTGTCATGGGGCCTATGCTGTGTGTTTCTGTGCCGCGTGTCCTCGTCATTTGGCAGTTGTGAGGTGTGTACAAGGAGGCTGGGATGAGCTGCTGCTTTGCTGAGTGTTGCGTTGTTGGCCACGGATGTCCCTGCTCTGCTCTACTGCGTGACAGACCCACTCTCCTCAAGGTCCCAGAGCCTCAGTGTCCAGAGTGTCACATGCCGGCTCTGCTCTGCATGGGGCAGCGTCCCGATGGCCCTGGAGGTAGGAAGGTGGGCCCACCATCCTCAGCCTGCGGTGGCAGGGTGGGTGTGCCCCGTGCACTAGTGAAGGAATCAACTTAGTGCCCAGGGCTGTGACATTTAAGATTAGCATGTGATCCTTGACCTCCCCAAGGGGTCTAAGTGGTGGGCTTTTTCTATTTTTATTATTTATTTATTTCTTTTTTTGCGGTACTAGGGATTGAACCCAGGGGCATTCTACCTCCAAGCTACACTCCCAGCCCTATTTTTATTCTTTATTTTGAAACAGGGTCTCACTAAGTTGTGGAGGACCTCAGTAAGTAGCTGAAGCTGGCTGCGATCCTGTATCCTCCAGTCTCAGCCTCCCAAGTACTGGGATGACAAGTACAAGTGTGCGCCACCACACCCGGCTAAAGGACATTCTTTTTTTTTTTTTTTTGCAGTACCAGGGATTGAACCCAGGGGCATTCTACCTCCGGGCTACACCCCCAGCCCTATTTTTTATTCTTTATTTTGAAACAGGGTCTCACTAAGTTGTGGAGGTCCTCACTAAGTAGCTGAGGCTGGCTGCGAACCCAGATCCTCCAGTCTCAGCCTCCCAAGTACTGGGATTACAAGCGTGTACCACCACACCTGGCTTAGTGGTGGGCTTTATTCATATGGGACTCAAATCTTTTCCTAGGAACAAATGACCCTTTTTACTAACTCATTGTTGCCCCCCCCCAATTCATTAGTAAAAAGAAAAAAAAAAGGAAAGACCAACAAGCTTTTCATAAAAACCCGGGCCTGTGAGTGCGGAGTTCTTCTGTCCCAGCCCCCACTCGCCCCCTCTGTGGCTCTGGCAGTACGATCTCCCTCAGGCTCAGCTGGTTTATCTGAAGGTGGGACGGGTCATTACAATTCAGCAGGGTGTTTTTGAGGCGACAGGAGGTACCTGTCTGAGGTCTGTCCTGTGCCTGGCTTGTGACATGCTTAGAGGGAAGAGGGGCCAGCCAGCACTGAGGGGAGGTTGCAAGAGTGTTGGGCACTGTGGGACCTCTGCCATTTCCTCATCACGCAACCTCTGCAGGTCCTGTCCTTGATTGTCTTGGGGGCGACAGATCCAGGATGCAGCGGTCACACCTCCTTGCCAGGGCCAGGGTCCTGCCGGAGCACGTGGCCCTAGCCTGGCTGCTCCCGCCTCAGTGCACGCTACCTGGGCGTTCCTCCTGGCCCCGCTGCTTCTGTACTGGTGGAGGTGGATAATTTTTAAGCTGGCTGGTCTGGCCCGTTCAGCAAACATTTCCCATGTTCTGCTCTAGGCAGGACAAGGAGCAGGGCCCAGGGCAGCTCACCGTCCACAGTGGTTTGTGGCCTGCAGTCCCCAAGTGGGAGACTAGCTCTGCCAGACCGTGAGGCTCCACCGATGTTTGCCAAACATGTGTGTTTGTATGTTTAATGTTTGACAGCTGACTTTGAAAGTTGTTTTTAAAATTAATTGATGTTATTGTTTACAGCAGTTGTAGGTTTATAGCAGAATTGAGGGGAGAGTACAGGGAGCTCTCCCACACACTGCACAGTGTTTCCCACGTTAACAGCACGTTTGCTACAGTTGATGAACCCACATCTACACATTATCACCACGGTGCACTCCCGCTGTTGTGCATTCCATGGGTTTGGACAAATGTATAATAAATTGTATCCACCATCATTGTATCCCACAGCTTAGTACCACTATACTAAAAACTGCCTGTGCTCTGTGAATTCGCCCTCCTGACCCCTCATCCTCTGGGAACCACTCATCTTATTACTGTCTCCATAGTTCTGTCTTTTCTAGAATGTTATATAGATGGAGTCAAACCACAGACTGTGACTTCCAGATTAGCTTCTTTCACTTAGTGATATGCACTCAAGTTACCTTAAATGAACTTGACAGATTTCTTTATTTTTTTTTTTGCGGAACTGGGAATTGAACCCAGGGGCACTCTACCTCCGAGCTACACCCTGGGCCCTATTTTTTAATTCTTTATTTTGAAACAAGTTCTCACTAAGTTGCGGAGGGCCTCACTAAGTAGCTGAGGCTGGCGGCGAACCCAGATCCTCCTGTCTCAGCCTCCCAGGTACTGGGATTACAAGCGTGTGCCACCACGCCTGGCTCTTTTTTTTTTTTAATCACGAATAATATTCTGTTGTCTGGATGAAGCAGAGTTGGTTTACCCAATTTACTCACTGAAGGGTGTCTTCCTTGTTCCAAGTCTTCTTTTCTGGTTGTCATCGGCATCAGGACTATTAAGCATCTTTAAATTCTGCTTTTTGGGGGGCACTTTTGTCCCTCTTCCCACAAATTCCTTTCTGGGCGGGCTGCCTCCCTGAGTCTTGATTTTCATGTCTCCTGATACAGGTATGTTGGTAACTATGGCTGTGACCCCGCCGCGGACCGTCCTTCCTGAGGGTCAGGATCTGGGGGAGGGGGACACGTGTAAGTTCCCACCAGGGAGTCCTCAGCCTGGGCTCTGGGTTCACCCTTCAAGTTAGTTAGCCATGTGTGGCTGTTTATATGAGCATAGACAGTTAGGGTTTGTACCGGAATCAATGTTTTTAAGCACAAAATTGTCTGGGCCCCTACCAGGGGCATTGATTGTGGCCTTGTGGAGATTTTGGTGACCAGAAGATGACACCCCAGTTAGCTGAGGAAGCACACCCATCCCGTGACACAGCCACCAGAAGCTCTGGGCCTTGCTGCATTAGGGATTGTACCTTGCATGGTCTTGGGGGGTCTTTTGGGGACCTGCTGGCTTTACGGGAGTCACCGCATTCATTGGGTTTAGAGCCAGTTGTGACAGTGAGCAGACTGGCAGGACCGTGTTGACTTGTCTGGTTCTTGTTTTGGGGGCAGCTTAAGTTTAAACTGTATTCGTGTAGGATTTACTAGCCCTGCCCCAACCAAAGGCCAAAAGGGAATCTCGGTTCTGAGCCACCTGATGGCATTTTGGTCAAGAGTGGACCACACACGACAGCGGTCCCTGGTGATGTCTAGCTGCCTTCGTCCTAGGTCACTCTCTATGGTGTTCACAGTGACGAGACCACCTAACTGTATTTCTCAGAACACAGCCCTGTGACACATCCATGCATGACTGTATAAGATTCTTTGAGATAGCACATTTGCTTAAATAAATACCATAATTTAAAAATCCACCCTTCCATTGTCTAAGTTGTCAGTTGTCATTCTGTATTGTGTTGTAGCAAGTAAAGAAGGGCTCAACACATCCCTGAAATGAATCCACACCTACTCGTTGTTTTATTTGACTGCATGACTATAACCTGATTATCAGGAATTGTCATTTTGCAGGCAGAAGGCCAGACTGTGCATTGGGGGTGACACTGGGTCCCTGTGTCTGCGAAACGAGGATGCCTTTCTGTGGCACCGTGATGGTCACATGGAGGGGGGGGCTGTCCAGCAAGCCCTGGCCTCAGAGTATTTGGTTTGAGGTAGGACCCTTTGAAACCTGCTCTAGCCATGACTACAGACGAATTCGAACTGAGGCAGAAGATCCTCCCAGATGCCCACAGCTGAAACATCATTCAAGCAAGTGTGTTTGCAGATTGAGGCCCCCCTCCTGTCAGACATCAATGGGGTGTCAGCCTGCCAGGGACTCAGGGGGGAGAATAGGTGTCATCTGACCTTGGTAGCCAGGCTTTGAGGACAGAGTCTGGACACTGGAGAATATGAGGCCTCTGAAACAAAAATGAAGGCCACTTTTATGACGAGAATATAAGTATATATGCTGGCTCCGACAGGGTCAGAGCAGGGTGGGGAGGTGCATTGTCAGAAGCAGCCCGAGCAGTTTGCGGATTTGTAAACAGCACACCTGGGTCTGAACCCTGACCGCCTCATGTTAGCCACATGGCCTGGGGCTCAGCATCTCCCTCTGTAAAATAGGGCTCAACGCCCCGGCCTCGTGGCCTCCTGAGAACAGAAGCACGGGCTCCCTCTGCAGGAGCTTGCTCTTTTTTTGAGGATTTGGTTAATTCAAGTCATTTATCTTGCGAGTCCTCGTGGGCACCAGCAGTTTTCGTTGCTGGGAAACATTCCTTCCGTAGTTGTGGGAGATTCTGTCAGGCTGTCTCAGGTAACGTTGCTGCCTGGCTCCGTGGTTTCCCCCTAGCTAGCTCCTGGCCAGCAGCTTTTCAGCTGCTGCTCCGACCTTCACCTCCTGGGCTCTGTGGTCTCTTACCTGGCTGCCCTGTGACCTCCCTCCTGGCCAGCTCCTCACTGTCCCTGCTCCTGTCCCCCATCTTGGAGGCAGAAGGTCAGACTGTGCAATAGGGGGTGACATTGGGTCCCTGTGTCTGCGAAACGAGGATGCCTTTCTATGGCACTGTGATGGTCACATGGGGGGGGGGGCTGTCCAGCAGGCCCTGGCATCAGAGTATTTGGTTTGAGGTAGGACCCTTTGAAACTTGCTCCAGCCATGACTCCAGACGAATTCGAACTGAGGCAGAAGATCCTCCCAGATGCCCACAGCTGAAACAGCTAACCCTGAGTTCCCCGCATTAGGTCCAGCCCTCGCCCGCTCAGGGAGCGCCCCTGGTCCATGGATGGGTGCCCCCACCTGCGTAGTCTTGGGTTCCTGCTGTGATTTCCTGCAGAATCTCCCTTGACCCTCCACTGCCTCCCTTTGGAGAACCTCAGGGCCAACATCCTGGTTTTCCAGGACAGTCCTCTTTACTGGTGGCCTCTCCCCAATAGCACCCGCTTCTCTCTTAGCCAGTCCTGGCCTGGTGTGCATGTGAGGTTTCCAGCTTGCTGGGGGTGCAGGGCTCTTGACTGGTGGCGTCTGCTGGCTTCCCTGGTGAAAGTACGCCCCCTGTGCTTCTTCCAAGCTGCCAGCTTGGAAAGCTTCCTTCCAGTGTCACACTTGGCTCCACACCCTCCGCGTCACCTCTGTTCATAGAGCAGCATCTCCTTCCACACACCTGGACCGGTCTGTGTTTCTGCTGGCGCTGGCTGGCATCTGTGGGAGTCCTGGTCTCTTCTTTCTGGAAGAGTCCATGTTCTGCATTTCTGTATGAGCTAACGTTCCACTTACCCGTTTCCTCTTTCGGACATACTTTCTTTTCTTACTGTCTCTTCTTTCAGACCACCACTTGCTTTTCGAACTCCAGAGTCTCTCAATGATGCCTCCCGACCCTTCCTTCTCCAGGCACACAGGTCCCCCGGCTCCCAGGTCCTGGGCCCTGTCCCAGCTGTCCTGAACCCCATGGTGCCTGGTGTTCCTCCTCTTCCCTGACCCCATCTGTCCTCTCACAACTGAGCTCGCTCTTTTCTCCAACTCCCAGTGAGGATCTGCCCTCGCCCCCAGGCCCGGCTGAGATGGAACACTGTTCTGGAATGCTCCATGATACCCATTGTCTTTGGATGCCCACGGGCAGCCGTGCTGCAGCGCTCAACCACCAGGCAGATTTTCACCACCATCTTTCTGTGTTGATGCCGCTGCCCTGCACCTGGCCATGACACTTCTGAGAGGACATCGCTGGCCGTCCTGGCAGTCCCGGGAGAGAGGCAGCATTCTATCTCTGAGCAGAGGCTCCAGAGGAGATCTTGACACCCATGTCACCACCCGACTGCCCTTCCCTCCGTCCCCTTCCAGAGTTCAGGCTGGGAGAGATGCTCTGAGCCCCAGCACTTCACGGTGCCTGCCTGGGTAGGACATCTAGTGGGGGCCCATCCCCCCCAGACTTGCAGACACCCCGCTTTGCCTAGTGGCCACTGTCCCCTGCGTTGTCAGCACGTGTGTCTGTGGGCAGCCGCCCTTGCCGCGCTCCTCGTTCCTGAGCATGGATGTCACATGCTTGCGCGCTCTGGCGCTGCCCGTGTGCCTGGGGTGTTTCCCGGTGGTCCCTGCGCCTGCTTCTCACGCCTGTCATGGGATCAGTTCAGTGTTCTCTGCAGTGAAGAATGTCTGGTCGTCCTGGCTGACTTTAGTCTTGCTTCTTGGAGGCCAGAAGACCCGCCCCCTCACCCAGCCACAGAGCTAGGAGCAGGACCGAAACAGAACTAAGCGTTCTTAAAACCTCCCACTTTTAGGTTGTAAAATGAAACTTCTGTTTCAGCAGCCCTCCCCCCTCTGCTGAAAGCTGTTAATTTTAGGCAGGGATTCAGGAAGCGCCCACCCCCATTTTCCGCAGAGCACAGAAATAGCTCAAAGGCGCCCTCTCCTCTCCCGGCCTCCCAGGAGCAGCCTCCGAGTTCATTTCGGAGTTTGCAGGCGTTTTGACTCCTGCCTTCTGCACTTGCCTGCAGATCATTCAACCGCAGATCCCCCCAGAGCCTTCCAAAGCTGGCAGGAGTCCCTCTGCTCCTGACGGAGCCAGCGGGAGGGTATGGGCTGTTAGCCCTCCTCTGTCACCGAGAACATTCCCCTGCCCAGAGGGTCTTTAAAACAATAAACACGCAGCAGTCTCTTTTTGGGGGGGTGGAGGAAGGGAGAATAGAGGGGCTGAATGAATAAAACATACTGTATAGTCAGAATTTCCGATTTCAGAATCTTAATGTAAAACTTTTTTTTTTTTTTGTACTGGGGATTGAACCCAGAGGCATTCTACCTTGGAGTTACTTCTCCTGTCCTTTTTTATTTTTCAAAAATTTGAAACAAGCCGGGCGTGGTGGCCCATGCTTGTAATCCCAGTACCTGGGAGACTGAGACCAGAGGATCTGGGTTTGTGGCCAGCCTCAGCTACTTAGTGAGACCCTCCGCAACTTCGTGAGACCCTATTTCAAAATAAAGGATAAAAAATAGGGCTGGGGGTGTAGCCCAGAGGTAGAATGCCCCTGGAATCAATCCCCGATACCGCCAAAAAAAAAATTTTTTTTTGAAACAGGGTCTTGCTAAATTGCTGAGGCTGTCCTCCAGCCTGTGATCCTCCTATTTCAGCCTCCCAAGTACGGAAATTCCAGGCATGAGCCACCAGGGCCCTGGATTAAAATAGTTTTTTCTCCCACTTTGGTTTTTTAGCTTTACATTTAAAAAGCATTGGGGGTGGGGGATTTGGCTGGCCCTTAGGAGACCTTTAGGAAGCTTAGCCCTCCCTCGCCCTTGAAGGGCACTCTGTGGATGGGTCAGGAGAAGTAACCTCAGGGGAGTTTAAGAGGGAGACCTGTGGGACTGACTTGCTGATCGAGGTGGGCAGAGGTGGCTTGTGGGTAACTTTTATTATATAGTTTGTGATACTGGGTAGGGAACGATGCCAGTCGCAGACTTGCATGACTTGGGTGGACGCAGCACTTGAGTTTCATGGCGTATACTTTTATGGACATTCAGAATTAGCTAGTTGGCCATGTGTAGTCTAATGCTTAATTAATTAATTAGCTAATTAACTTTTTGCATATTGGGGATTGAACCCAGTGCCTCGCACGTGCGAGGCAAGCACTCTATCCCTGACCTATATTTCCAGCCTGTCATTTAGCATGTTTTGCGATTTGATGATAAGTTGTGAACGATTATGTTTTCTCGTGTTTTCCTTTGTTGTCGGCCTTCCCAGAGCACAGGACAGTCGTGCAAACCACAGTATTCAGTGTATTGTCCTTCGGCTCCTTGGCAGGGTGTCTCTGAGGGACCTTCCCTCTGCCGTTCCCCTTTATGAAAGTCACCATTTTCTTCTTGAGTAACTGCTGTATTTTGTGCCTTTTCTTCTTCATTAAACTGAATTCCTGAAGACAAATATCGGCTCTTCCTCATCTCCGACTGCCCTACGTGTAGTATTCCCTTAGTCCTTGTGCGTGAATGAATGAATTGAAACGAGGTGGCGACACTGACCTGAGACTGGTTCGGAAAAGTGGCCAGCTCATTCTTTCTTTTTTTTTTTCCTATTTTTTTTTATAGTGCTAAAAATCAAACCCAGGGCCTCATGCATGCTATTCAAATTCTATCACTGAACCATATCCCCTGTCCTTTTCAAATTTTATTTTGAAACAGGGTCTCAGTTTCCTAGGCTGGCCTTGAACTTGGGATCCTCCTGCTTTGGTCTCCCAAATAGCTGGACTTGGGCTGCCACGCCTGGCTTCAGCTCATGCATTTTTGCTGTTTCTTGTCTTTACCAGTGACCACTGGACGCTGACTGAGAGAGCCACAGTCACTGAAGAAGGGCCATTGTGTTTATGACATCCTGTGGTCTGCTCTCTGGGGATGGGCCTTTTCTCTGTATTGTCATGAGCAAAAGGCCAGTGGAAATCAGGGACTTGAGCCAAGGAGCCTGTTGGCTGGTTTCAGGAGGGGCAGCATTAGCAAGGGTGAACTGCCCTGGGAACAGAGCCTTAGACTCCGCTCACAGAGGGACCCCCATGCAGGGAGCCCATGGTCAGAAGTCCCCCTGCTTGAGTGCAAAGCCAGCGTGACTGGAAGTACACACATCTGCGTGGGGTAGGTGCCATGCAAGCCACTCCTTTCAAAGCCTTTGAAAACAGTGCTTTATTTGACAGTTGGTGCCTCCCTGGACTTTTCTGTGTGTCGAGGAGGAAGGCGTCATGGGACGAGGGTCATGGCATTTCTGTGTGCTTCTCTAAAGAAAAAAGCAAATGCATATAGTTCCTTTGCCCTAAAAGTTGGGGCTGCCTGTTTTTGGCTTCGTACTGGTCCGCTCACCCTGAACACAGAAGTTGTTTATTTAGGCCACATCTGGTTGAGGGTTCCAGCTTTGCCCGTCCAACGCCTGAGGGAAGAGGTCCGCACCCATCTCCCTGTCTGCAGAGGTGACCTGCCAGCACGCGCTGTCATGCCGTGTGAGTATGTGTCATAACTAGGGAGATTTAAAAAACTACCTTACTTAAAGGAGTTAAAAGAGGTGACACACATACAGGAATAGCCATGCCTACAAGGTAGAGAGTGACAGAGGAGGGGCCCTGGCAGGGGGAGAGGGATGGGGCGCACGGTTGTCAGAGGATCCCAAATGTCCTCAGGCCCGTTCCCGACAATGGGCACTGGACTGGCAGATGCCCTGGTGCCCCCTTGGCAGCCTGTCCACAGCATGGTGTCTGGGTCCAACAATAGATTCTCAGCAAAGGCGGCACTTGCAGCCCTCTAAGGCCCAGCTGCAGAAGGTCATCCATATTCCATTGGTTATAACATGTCACAGGGCAAATTTAGGACAAGCCCAGACTCAAGAGGAGAGGATAGACTCTGCAAAGTTCCAGGTGGCATTTGTATAGAGCTGCCATCTTTGAACCTGCTGGGAAGGTTGGAGAGAGGGTGCAGGTGGGTTATTGTAGAAGTAGCCATTTATATACTCTGCTCTAATTAGTTAAAATGTAAAATGCCATCGTCAGTGTGGGACTTTATTAGCAACTGCAAGTTGCTGGTGATGTGTTTCCAGACAGACTAGGAAGGACACAGATCCAGTCATTTTAATCCAGTTACGTCTCCATCTTTGGCATTTTAAACGATAAAAACAGCCGGGCGTAGTGGTGCACATTTGTAATCCCAGTACTTGGGAGGCTGAGACTGGAGGATCCGGGTTCGTGGCCAGCCTCAGCTACTTATTGAGGCCCTCCACAACTTAATGAGACCCTGTTTCAAAATAAAGAATAAATGATAAAAACATTTATTTTTTTAGCAGTGGGGACTGAACCCAGAACTTCTCACATGCTAGGCAAGCACCTTACCATTGAGCTATATCACTGGCTCTATTTAAAAAAACTTATATTGGGATAGGGTCTTTCTGAATTGCTGAGGCTTCCCTTGAACTTGTGATCCTCTGCCTCAGTCTCTTGAGAAGCTGGGATTACAGGCGGGCGCCACCATGCCTGGCCAAAGACGACTTTTAAAAGATTGAACCTAAATATCACTTCTTAATCTTTCTGCAATTAAGTTGGATTTGTGTACTTTTCTTCTGGTTATGTGGCAAGCCATTAGCATTTTATCCATCAACACGTGCAATCTTTGTTTCTCTTTTAAGACACAGTAATCTCATGAGTGTTGGCCCAAGAGGTTACAGACGTTGGCCCAGGTCTTGCCCAGTGACTGGGATCCTGTGCAGGCCTTCCCTCCCCTGGGGGCCTCAGCTTCCTGTGCCATTTGCCGAGTGTGTGGCGAGGCCCGACCTCCCTGCCTTCCCCTGGTCTTTGAGACAGACTGGCCACAAGGTCGCGTGCCGACTGATGTGGTTTTTGCCGGAGCTCGAGTTCGGTGGGCATGGGGGTCCTCGGGCTGTACTTCTCAGCCACCTTAAGAAGAATTCCCAGGACCTGGCCCCAACCATAGACTCACATTCCGTTTCTGACTGGGGATGGATATTGGTGATGGACGCTGAGCAGTGGCTGTGGGCTGCCTGTCTCTCTTGGGTTAGGGGAGACATGAGTCAACGTATGGAAAAGAAGGTTCCAACGGATCCAGCTCATCCTGTCTGTGATAGGTGTACAACTCTTTTCTTTTTCCCTAAAAATGATTAGAATCACAGAGCTGGATTGAAAGAGGAAACCAAAACTCCAAGAAGTGAGGGGAGGCGGGCTGAGAGTTGAGAATGGCGGGCTGTCCCTGTGTTTTATGCTGTGCCAAAGGCATGCTCTGCCCTTGCTTCCAGCAGCGTCCTGCTCCCTCTTCTGTGGCCCTTGCTCTGCGGCAGGCAGGGTGAGTAGGGCTGATTGCGTTTGCAGACGCTTTTGCAGCATTTTCTCATGGGGATTAGAGTAGGTTCTTTTGCACTTGGGGGATAACAGTGCTTCCTGAGGAATGTGAACCTAATTAGGGGATTCCAGGGTCATGCCTGATAAAGAGGACACAGATGCTAAGTTAGGGAGCGCTCTTGAAGGAAGCAAAGGAGGTTAGTAAAGCCTGTATTTTGTGTCTCCGTCCTTTGTATAGATCCCTGTTGTCTGCAGACTCCCTCTGCTCAGCTCCCCATCCCAGGAGCATGTTGGGGCAGCCGTGGATGTGGAGACGTGGGCACTTCCTGCCATTATGTGTTCCTGGCAGCCCTCCTGGGCCCCCCTGGGGACCCACCCCGCTGGTGTTCGGGGAAACTTCTGTGTCCACCAACCTTAGGTCTCCATAGGTCTGATCAGACCTCAGATTGTTAGGGGCTGGATATGTCCTCTTGAATCTGTATGCTGAAGTCCTGAACCTCAGGATGTGACTGTATTTGGAGGTAGGGCCTTTAAAGAGGTTTTTAAGTTAAATGAAGTTATCGCCAGGCGTGGTGGTGCACACTTGTAATCCCAGTACTTGGGAGGTGGAGACCAGAGGATCCGGGTTCGCGGCCAGCCTCAGCTACTTAGTGAGGCCCTCCGCAACTTCGTGAGACCCGGTTTCAAAATAAAGTATAAAAAATAGGGTTGGGGGTCTAGCTCAGAGGTAAAGTGCCCCTAAAAATGAAGTTATTAGTTCAGTGTGTATGTGTGTGTGTGTGTGCGCGCGCGCGCGCATGTGTCTGTAAGAGAGAGAGAGAAAGAGAGAGGAGAGAGAGAGAGAGAGATTGGACTCAGGGGCATTCTATCTCTGAGCTACACCCCCAGAGCTATTTTATTTTTTAATTTGAAACAGGGTCTCACTAAATTTCTGGGGGCCTCGCTGAGTTGCCCAGGCTGGCCTTGAACCTGCGGTCCTCCTGTCTCAAGCCTCCCAAGTCCTGGGATTACAGGCGTGCACCACCATACTCCACATTAGGGTGGGGTTTAATCCCATATGATTGGTGTCCTAATAAGAAGGTGGGGGGATTGGGACACAGACAAACACAGAGGGATGACCATGTGAGGACAACGGGAGAAGATGCCATTTATAAGCCAAGGAGAAAGATCCCAACCCTGCCCACACCTGATCACAGACCTTCAGCCTCTAGGACTGGGGGCCGTAAACTCCTGTTGTTCAAGCACCTCGTTTGGTGCTGCAGTCCTCAGGATTTAAGCAGATGTGCCCCTCTGGGTGGGTGGCATGGGGGGGGGTGCCCTGCTCGTCTCATTATTCTCCTCTCCCATTTATAATAGTGACAATAGCAGTAATAAAAAATCAAGAGATTTACCTATTCTCAATCATATATGGCGAGCGAACAAAGACAGCTTGCTATTTTATTGGTCAGTAGCATACAGCAGAGGAAGTAAAAGCCGTGAACTAATACAAGTGTCTCTTTACAAGAGCCCCTGCCTGCCTTCTAACCCGCAATGCTGCTCTGTGTCCAGAGGATAGTGGTGACCTGTCTCGGTCAACATTCTCACTGCTGTAATCCAAAAACAACTGACCACACAACGTAGAGGAAGGAATATTTATTTGCTCACAGTTTTTGGAGATTTCTAGTTCAGTCCATGTGAGGCTGGGGTCTGTGGATCTCAGAGAATGGTGGCAGGGAGCAGAGAGAGGGAGAGTGCAAGACTCTGCTCTCATATTGTGGAGGTCAGAAGCAAGAGAAAGCAAGCAAGCAAGGGGCTTCAAAGACAAAAGCACAGTCCCTAAGACCATACCCCCAGGGGCACACCTTCTCCAGCCACGCCCCACTTGCGTAGGTTACCGCCCAGTAAATCTATTACAATGGATTTATCTACTGATGAGATTACAACCCTCATGACTTAATTACATTAACTCTGAACATTACTACATGAGCTCTTCAGAGGACATTCTATATCTAACCATAACAGAACCCAAGCCCAGTTACGCTGCACGTCCTGGTGGCCCTCTAGAACTCATTTGTGTCGGCTTCTCCCAGGCCCAGCTCAGGCAGGGAAGGCAGGTGACCGACTGCCCCTGCTTTTAAGATTTGGGACAGAAAGTGTTGCCATCATGATGAAGTTTCTTCATAAAGATGGAAAGAAAAGTAGAGTTCACCTCCGTTTTTGTGCAGTTAATCTTATAATCATTATGATGATGATAGTGATTTTATGCAACGGTAGAAAGCGCGCCGAAGAGGTGCCTCTTTGCTGGACTTAGCGAATTGCTTTCTCCCCATCTGCAAGGCTCTGGCTGGCAGTTGGCTGACCCTTCGTGCTCTCCCCATTCACACTTGTTTTGCTCCCGGATAATGGCCAGTGGATTTGTTTTCTGTGTGCGTGTGCGTTTATTGAATGCATTTTAATAGCTTGGCTGATGGTGTTGATTTGTTCTTCTGGAGTTCAGGCATGAACAGGATTCGCCCGTGCCTGCTTGATGCCAGTGTGGGGAGACGTCCCCTATGGGCAGAACTGTCTGGAGAGCAGGCAGGGAAAAATTGGTGTCAGAGAGAGCCAGCAAGCGCCCAGGTTCCCTTGTAGCAAACGCGTGAGAACATGCTGGAAGCTTGAGTGTCCTGTCCTCTCCTCTGCTCTTGCCCCAGATTTCTGTGGGACTCTAGGGCGCTCATTCACGTGACCCAGCAGGGTTGTAATTTTCAATGATTCACAAAAGGATGAACTTGTATTTACCTTTATTCTGTTTATACAGTAACAGGCAGTGCATTGGCGATAGCCACGTATTTTTGGAGGAGCTGGTAGAAAAATGTCGCTGTCTCTATGGGTTTATCCAAAGTAAAATTTATTAGGAAACAGCCACAAAAGCTGAGTTTACAGATGAATTGTGGTAATCGCAGGGCAGTGCCTGCAAAGCAAGTATTCACCTGAATTGTCCTTTCTCACCTCGGGACCTTGATCTCCCAGAGCAGACAGGAGGCAGGAGGACGGGTAGTCAGAGGAAATCCCGGCCTCTCTAGAAGGGTCTGCACCTGAGGCCTAGGCTTCCGGCTGACACTGGGGTGAGGGCGCAGGGGCAGTGGCCACGGGGAAAGTGCTTTTCAAGGTGGGACACACCTGTGTGCCAAAGCTGCTTTGTACTCGGGTGGTGAACTGCAGGACTGACCTTTGGTTGGGTGTGCATGCACTTGCACCCACAGAGACACACTGCACACACTCAGATGCACTCACAGACACTCATAGAGACACACATCCACAAACTCACAATTTCAAAGGTGCACACACGTGCCCACAAGGCTCATACACTCACACACACTGTTACACAAGGCTATATTCTTTTTTTTTTTTTTTGATGCTGGGGATTGAACCCAGGGACATGTTCTTACTGAGCTCCACCCCAGCCCCCACACACTTTATGCACACTCACACTCGCACACATTTGCACACTTGTACTCACCTGCACACTCCTCGGGACATGGTCCAAGTGGAAGGCCTGGGCCCCTCCTGCTCCATCCCGTCAACCTGCTGGCTGGGAGACAAGGTTATCGATACCAGCGGGCTTGGGCGCCCACGTAGCCAGGTGTGGGCAGGGAGCAGCCGTGTTTGTTTGTGGTTGTCCTTGGTAACCGTAGATTAAGCCTCAGAGCAGAGAGAAGGCCATAAAGTGGCTCTCACGTGGGCTCCTCAGAAGAGCCAGGGTCAGGGGATGGACAGGAGTTGGGGTGCCATGGCCCACAGCCTGTGGCTTTCTCCTGGGTTTCGTAGCTGCCAGTTGGAGCTGCTGTGCTCCCAGCCCCACCCAGTCTTGTCACCTCTTGTTACTCTGTCTCCTGAGAGACCTTTCTGTGGTGAGGAAGGGGTAGCTCCTGTCAGAAGTGGTGCTTGGGACCCCACTGGCGCCTTTTCCTCTGGGAGGACCCGTGCACAGTGGCCCTTTCTGAGCCTCAGCTTCTCATGCCAGGCTGGGGTGAGCGCTGGCTTTCTGGGGTGTCCTGAGGGCTCAGGAGAAAGACCAGCAGTCACAGCGATGGATCTGAGTTTGCACGTGGAGGGGCCGTGCACAGATGGAGTGGGGTCTGGCGTAGCTTTGCAGTTCGTGTGGATGCAGCTCTGCAGGCCCTTCGCCAGACCCGCCGTGCTTGCCAGTGCTGCTCAGTTTCCACTTCTGTCTGTGGACTGGAACTTACATGCTAAAGAGGCATCGGCTCCTTCCGACTGACTTCATGACCGATCGCAAGGCTGCTCAGTCTCCGTGAGTTTCTTAGTGCTGAGCAGACTGGTCTGCAGTGAGGAGGTGCGAGGGGCCTGGACCCCAGGCAGCATCGATCCATCATGTTCTGTGGTCATCTGCCCAAAGAGAGCCAGGGAGTTCCTATCCTGGAATCTGGTTTTACCTACACTGAAAGAACAGATCATGGATGGTCCTAGGCAAGGTGGGCTTGGTCAGCCTCTGCTCACAGAGCTCCTCTCTCATTGGCTGGAGGGCAGCCCCGGCCAAGCCTGGTGGGCAGTGTTATTGCACTCCATTCAGCTATACGAGGAAGTAGGATGCACAGAACACTCCTGACTTCTGGACCAAATCCCTTAGTGGCTGCTGTTTTAAAAACTCGAGGTTTTGATACTGCATGGCGCTGTTCTTTTAGTTCTATCGACAAACACATGCTTCTACACAATGATTTTAATACTTGCTAGAGCCGGGCGTGGTGGCGCACGCTTGTAATCCCAGTACTTTGGGAGGCGGAGATCGGAGGATCCGGGTTCGCAGCCAGCCTCAGCTCTCTCTCTCTCTGTCTCTCTGTCTCTCTGTCTCTCTCTACCTAGTGAGGCCCTCTGCAACTTCGTGAGACCCGGTTTCAAAATAAAAAGTATAAAAAAATAGGGCCGGGGGTGTAGTGTGGAGGTAGAACGCCCCTGGGTTCAATCCCTGGTACCGCAAAAAAAAAAAAAAAAAATACTTACTAGGCATTATTTTTTAGGAGGGGTTTTTAAATAGAAAATTTGAACATAGTCTGTACCCTCTTTTATAAACATCTTGCATCGCTCATGTGATGAGCCAATATTAATACAATATTAACCAAAGCCCCTAGTTTACACTGGGGTTCACTCTGGGTGTTGTCCATTCTGTGGGTTTGGACAAATGTTAATGGCACACATCCACCATTATAGTATCAAACAGAGTAGTGTCACTGCCCTAAAGATGCTCCCCTTCTTCATCCCTCCCTCCACCAACCTGTGGCAGCAGCTGATCTTTTTTCTGCCTCCATAGCTCAGCCTTTTTGAGAATGTCATGTTGGTGGAATCATACAGCGTGTGTGTAGCCTTTTCAAATTGGTTTCTTCCACTTAGTAAATCCATTTCATGTTCCTCCAAGCCTTTTCTTTCTTTTTTTTTTTTTGTGGTACTGGGGATTGAACCCAGGGGCGTTCTACCTCCGCACTATACCCCCGGCCCTATTTTTTTATACTTTATTTTGAAACCGGGTCTCACGAAGTTGCGGAGGGCCTCGCTAGGTAGAGAGAGAGAGAGACGGGGGACGGGGGAGAGAGAGAGAGAGAGAGAGAGAGAGAGAGCGCGAGCTGAGGCTGGCCACGCATCCGGTCTCCGCCTCCCAAAGTAGTGGGATTACAAGTGTGTGCCACCACGCCCGGCTCCTCCAAGCCTTTTCACACCCAGAGAGCACACTTCTTGTTTATCATTGAATACCATTCCCTTGTGTGGAGTACAGATGATGGCTTTCAGAGGCAGGGACTCTGATTCTTTGCACATTTCTTGACAGCATATCACACATGTGTGCAGTCCCAAGATGCATGTGTTGCAGTGGGCAGATACTGTTCTTGGGGTCACATGAATCACTGGGCCCTATGACTCATTGGGTCTCCTTGTCCAGGGCTACCAGCATCCTATGAGGTTCTGTCTATAACTCCCCGTATTTCCAAAGTCATTTGTTTAGATTTTGCTTTACATTTATTTGTGTACTTATTCCATTATCCATTCACCAAATTTTAATGTGTCCAGTTGGAGCTAAGGACACACAACTGAAAAAGATGTGTTCCTGCACGCCCGCTACTGTGTGTATATGTGCAGAAAGAGCCGCCAGACAGAGGGGAAGATGAGTTCCATGCTTGAATACCCCTGGCCACGAGTATGAGTCAGAATGCTGGTGGAGTAATGATATGCTCCAGACAAATGAATGACCATGTGTCACATATTCTTTGAGGAATTTACTAAGATAAGCAGGAAGGCTATAAATAGTTGTTGCCATGGTAAGAACCAAGGTCGTGCTGCTCCACACTACAAGGACAATTAGTCAGATCCCTGGGGTTTTCCACATTTTTAGGAAACTCTTTGAGAATGGAAGTGTGCCAGGGGTCTGGAGGTGGGAGAGCTGGGAGTGGGGGGAAACTGAGGAGTAGGGCAGCTCATGGGGATCGAAGTACTGTTTGCAGGTGTCAGTAAGTGAGTCTGATTCCCTAGCCCCCACACGACTCCTTCTACTCAGGGGAAACTTTGTTCCTGTAAGCTTTGTGCCAGCCACTCTTCTGAGCATCTCAAACTCTCTGTCTCTTAATCTTCACAACTCCCCTATGAGGAATGCACTATTACTACTTGGAGTTTTCAGAAGAGGAAGTTGAGGCTCAGGGAGATGAAAGGTGCTATAACAAGTAAGTGTTGGAGCAGCATGCCCTTGGAAGATGCATACGGAAGGTGGGCTGGACTCGGTATCTCCGTAGTGTCAGTCACTCCTGGCCCTGAGGTCTTTACCTCTCCTGCCTGGGTTTTGGCTGTGGTCTTATATTTTGCCTTGTAGATGTCCCTCTTCGTGAGCTTTCCATTCTTTAGAGGACTGTGGAGAGCCCAAAGGAAGCTGCTTTCCATCATCTCTTGTGCTGAATGGAGTAACCACTTTGACTTTGCACATGTAGACTCTGATTTGGATTGCATGGGTAGAAATAGTTCTAGAAAAGGCAGTGCATTTTGTAGCAAAAGCATGCCTCTGGGTGTGGGTGTGGGGAGCAGGGCAGCTCTCAGGACACCCTGCAGAGCCCTCTGGCTCTGAGGAAGAGCACCCTGAGCCCGTCTTTCTCTGGGTGCAGCTCCACAGTGAGGAAGGGCTCCGGTAGCTCTGAAGTTTCTGTACTGGGAGTCCAACAGTTCTTTGAAATTGAAGGTAAAATCCTGTCTGTATGAGTGATGTGTATTTTTCTTATTGTTGTTTTTTTCCCTGTGGTTTTTCTGAAATTCTCAAAAAGTACCCAAACTTCTCAAAAGTTAACAATAATCTGGGTTTGGTTAACTCCAAGTCCTGTCAGTCTTGAAATACTGCACTTTTGTGACTCTGTGAAAGTGGTTAGAGGCAGTTTGAGCCGTTGGGACCCTGGTTTGACTATTATGCCAAGTGTTTTTCTGAGACTCCATTTGCTTATCTGTTTCTTCTCTCCTTCAGGTGGTGATTCCCTGCTGCGTGCAAGTCCACCTGGATCAGGTACGTCCTGTGCATTTCTTTGAGGCAGGCTGTCCTGTGAAGCTGCGCCCTCTTGGGGGAGTTTTCTTGCCAAGGCTCTGTAGACACAGTTGCCCTTCTGGTTCTCACACTAAAGAGGAAAGAAAGCTTGTGCTCCTTGGTGGGAAGTTGCTTGGGATCAGTAAACGTTACCTTCAGGGCCTGATTTCCTGAGCCAGAATTCCTTTAGCTTGGCTTGTTATTAGGTGAATATAAACTTCTGTCTGTTCTTTAAGTGAAACACCTTTCAATGTCATGGTACCTCCCAATATTTTCTTTGCCTCCACCCATTGGTGATGAAGGGGTTAAGTTTCTTTTCTAGAGACTGGCTGTCAGCTTCCAGGAAGTTTGCACTCTGTGTACCATTCAGGACATAGAATATGGCCAAGCTCTTGAGCAAATCTGGGTGACCCTGGGAGGCCAGTGTGCAGCGGCCTTTGCTGCCAGGGGAGTGTGTACTTGTCACAGCCTCATAGTGGCACCTGCCACCTCTGCTGGGCGCCTGCCAGGTGTGCAGCTCAGGGCTCCTAAACCGAGTGGGCTTTGTACCCTCCGCCCTGGTTGTGCTGTACACAGCATCCAGCAGGTTCTGTGGGGATTTGGCTCATCTTCCTGCCTCCCTGTTTCTGTCCAGGGGCCTCCAGACATGAGGATGGCTCTGGAACATCCGCGGAGGGTTTGGCTGAGTGGTGGTACAGCAACTTGACAAGGTTGAGTTCAGATCCCTGGCCCACCACTGAGCCTCAGTTTCCTTCTTTACCCAGTTGGGGCAGGGTACTCCCTAACCTAGCTGGTGATAAAGTGAAGGAAGCGGGGCATGCCGGGTCAGGCAGGTCCCAGTTGCGGCGTTTGCAGGCCAGGAGCACCTTCTACTGCCCTCACATGTTGCAGGCTCTGCTCTTCTGGGAGGGCAAAATGTGCATTTTAGGTCATAGGAAGATAAAGAAAAGGCCAACTCACTTGAAAATTTAAATACCTACAAATTATGGCAGATGTGTTGGTGGAGCAGAGCGGGCACCTGCTCCCCCTGTGGTCAGCCAACCTGCCCGTCACTCCTCCGTGGGGCTTGCGGTCAGGGTCTTGGGCACATCTTTGTAGCACTTGGCTTTGATGGACTGCAGCTTGCCTCCGTGACTGAGGGGAGCCTCGGGCTGTGTGCCACCCCCAGACTTTGTCACCTGCAGCTCCGGCCTGTGCTCCGAGGCTCTCTTGTCTGTGGGTTTGTGGTGAGTCCCAGCCGTCAGTCCTGCTGGAGTCTGTGTGTGTGAAGGTCCAGTGAGGTCCTGGGGGACTGTGGTCTTTGGCCATGGCAGGCCAGGAGGCTGTCTCTGGGGTACTCTGAATGCCAGGGTTCGGAGAGGAACCCATCAGCCTCCTGCTGCATGAGGACACACCTGGCTGTCTACAGTCATGAGTGTGGTTACTAGGAGAGCTGGCTTTTTTTTCTAGACCAGCCTAGTTAGGTGTGTGAATGTGTGTTAGGTATGCACTGGTGCTTGTATGTATAGACATGTATTATGCATATACTTGTATATGTATATATATGTGTATACATGAGTAGGTATTACATGTGTACTTATATGAATGTGAATGCGTATATTATGTATTTTTATGTATGAGTGTATTATGCATGTGATTATTATATGTACATGAATGTGTAGATGTGCATATTCTGCATGTAATTGTTAAAGGTATGTGTGTATATTTGTGTGATTTTCATATGTATAAGAATGTATGTTATGTGTTTACCTAGTATTTGTATAGAATGCATGTTCTATGCATGTAATTGTTACATGTATGTGAATGTATAGATGTTTATATTTTGCATGTCCTTGTAATGTGTATATGGATGTGTATGTTGTACATGTAATTGTTATATGTATATAAATGTGTGTATTATGCATATAATTGTTACATGTATATGAATGTACAAATGTGTGCATTATCCATGTAGTTACAAACATGAATACATGTGTATTATGCTTATAATCACTATATGTGTATGTGTAATTGTCATGTATATGAATGCACACATACATATTATGCATGTAACAGTTTCATGTATACTTATACACATGTGTGTCTATTGTGTATATGATTTTATGTGATGTGATTATATATGTAATCACATGTCACAGTGACAAGGACAGTTTCTGAGAAGTGCATCAGTGGGCTGTGTTGTCTTGCTAACATCGTGGAATTACTTACACAAACCTAGGTGGGATAGCCTACTTTACACCAACGCTGTATGGTCAAACTTATTATTATTATTAATGTTTCACTTGTTGTTGTTGTTGTTAAAAACTGAAGACAGGAAACACACATGAGCCCAGGCCTACACGGGGTCAGGATCATCAATGACACTATCCTCTACCTCTACATCTTGTTCCCCAGAAGGTCTTCAGAGGCCAGAACTCACATGGAGATGTCACCTCCTGTTCTTCTGGAATCCCTCCTGAAGGACCGGCCCAAGGCTTTGTTGTTGTTGTTGTTCTGGGGACTGAACCCAGGGGCATTCTACCCCTGAGCTACACCCCTAGCCCTATTTTATTTTTTTTAAACAAGGTCTCACTAAGTAGCTGAGGCTGGCCACAAACCTGCAAGCCTCCTGTCTCAGCCTCCCAAGTACTGGGATTACAGATGTGCACCACCAGGCCTGGCTATTAGCTTTTTAAAAATAAGTAGATGCAGTACACTCTAAAATAAGATATAGTGTAGTAAACACTTAAACCCATATCATAGTCATTTCTTATCATTGTCAGATATCTTTTTTTTTGGTACTGGGGATTGAACCCAGGGGTGTTCTACCTCTGAGCAACACCTCCAGCCCCCCCCCCTTTATTTTGAAACAGGTTTTCACTAGGTTACTGAGAGTCTCACTAAGTTGCTGATGCTCATCTTGAACCCGTGATCCTTCTATCTTAGCCTCCCAAGTGCTGGGATTACAGGTGTGTACCACCACACTTGCTCGACTGTGTTATACTATACTTAATATAATGATATGTGTTGTACTTTTATGCAGCTGGCGGCACAGTAGTTTGTTTACACCAGCATC
The DNA here is from genome assembly GCA_004027185.1 of Glis glis. Classification (NCBI taxonomy): domain Eukaryota; kingdom Metazoa; phylum Chordata; class Mammalia; order Rodentia; family Gliridae; genus Glis; species Glis glis. The sequence goes on along the minus strand of PVJS01002521.1, from coordinate 31,378 downwards.
ACCACAAACATGTGGGTGACGTGTTACACCACCACATTACACGGCTACCACATTACCGAGTGATAGGAATTTTTCAGCTCCATTATAATCTCACAGGACCACTGTTGTATCCAAAATGTCATTATGTGGTACATGACTCTGTGTGTATGTGTGTGTGTGTGTGTGTGTGTGTGTGTGTGTGTGTGTTTCCCTGAGACGACCATGCACAAATCCACTCTGCTTTCAAATGGCCTTGGCCAGCAGCCTCAGCCTCGCCTGGGTACCTGTTAGAAATGCACACTCCCAGGCCAGCCGGTCTTGCTGAATCGGGACCCTGGGGCTGGAGCCCAGCGATCTGTTTAAACAATCCCCGGGGAAGGTCCGTGCAGCTCCCTGTGAGAATTGCGCTGTGAACTGGAGCAGGTGCAGGACCCAGCGTGGGTGTGCCAGCCAGGTGTGACTCTGGCCGTTTACTTGCCTGTTTGGCGGCCCCCTGCATGGCAGTGCGGTCCGAGGCCCAGCTGCCTCCTTTGTCTGTGTGGGTTTCTTCCTGAAACAGGGAAGTGCCATCTTCCTCCTGGCTGGGGATGAGTAAATGGGAGAGTGGAGGTGGCACCCGCGGTGCAGAGCCTGCCCACATGTGTGGCGTTGTGTGGACGGGTCCCCTGTCTGTGGAACTCAGGTGGGAGGGTTCGGACCTTCTTTGTGTCACTTCTTAGGGAAGAAAGCCCGCAATTCTTTTTTTTTTTTTTTTTTTTTGGTCTCCTGGACCTGCTTGGGTCAAGAACCTTGTGGCATGGGGTCCTTGATATTTTGGATTGGCAAAAACGTAACTTCAGATAACACTCAGGCCCCTGCATGTCACCCGGGGAATCGCTGGGCCTGTGTGGTCCTGACCAGATTACCCGAGAATGATTTTTATTTTCTCTTTATGATTCTTTGAGCACCTGCTCTGTGTCAGATGCTCTGCATACTAGGCTACCTCCTGGGGCTCAGAAAAGTAAAGAAACTCCCTGGGGTCACACGGATGCCCAGAGGCTGTGGCAGGCCTGGCCTCTGCATTCTGGCTTGCTCTTGCCTGTTCGCTTTCCACGTTTCAGAGGCAGGACGCTTTTACTGGTACCACGTCTAACTTTTTGATATGCCACATTTGTACATCAAGGATATGTTGTGTTGGGGGAAAAATCTCCTCCTCTGTGAGCAGAACGTGAGAGGAAATAAGTATTTCATACCTCTCTTTGGGGCCTCGGCTTGATGTTTCTGGGCCTCGATGCCCTGTGACTTCTCAGAGCAGCTCTGTGAGATGCACATCTGGGTGCCAGTTGTTGAGAACCTTCTCCGAGGCTGTGTCGCTCCTGGGTGGACAGGAAAAGCGGAGGCTCTGGTTTTAGGGGAGGGGTCCTTTGGACCTTGTTACATTGTCCCCGGTGTCAGTGCTGCCTGGGCTGATGCCCATGGGCCTCACCAGGGTCTCTCTGACCCCTTGCCCCTCCCCACATGCTGTCAGGAGGCATGGTGACCCCATCCTCAGCTCCATGACTGAGCAGCCTTCCTGTTTGGGGACAGATGGCCTGCTTGCTTTTCCGAGGTTCCCTTTGTGGCTGTGGCTGGTGGTTGGCTCCGAGGCCACCCTGCTGTTCCTGGGTTGTGAATGCCCTTACTTGTGCCTCTGTGTCCTGCCCTCTGACCCTGCTGCCCCTCTGTTCCGGCTGGCACTGGTGACCCTTTGTGCACCTGAACCCAGGCTGAGAACAGGTGCTTTGGTGTTTTAGTCTGCCTTTCCTTTGCTGTGACCAAGTGATCTGACAGGAACAACGCAGAGGAGGAAAAGTTTATTGGGCTCCCAGTTTCTGAGGTACAGTCCATTGTTGGCTGACTCCAAGGCAGACGTCATGGCAGCGTGGCGTGGATGAGGAAAGCTGAGCTCAACTCAGTGCTGGCCGGAAGGAGAGAGAGGGACAGGAAGTCACCAGGGACAGATATATTTCCCCAGGGCCACACCCCCAGTGACCTACCTTCACCTGCCTACGTTACCACCCAGGAAATCCATTCAATTATTAGTCCTTCAGTGGATTTATCCACTGATGAGATTAGAGCCCTGGCTCAATGATTTCACCCCTGAACATGTTTGTGTTTCCAACACAGGAACTTTTCCAGGGGACATTACGTAGTTAGATCTTAATATCTGGTCCGTTTAGAGGCGCAGTGCAGTGATCATTTTAGAGACAATTATTTCAGAGACAAGCAGTAACAGTCTAATCTTACCAGGACTCTTGCTTTATGTGACTAGGGCCCTTGATAGTGCTCTTAGAAACACAAAGGGACAGCAGGGCATGGTGTCACAAGCTTGTAATCCTTGTACTTGGGAGGCTGAGATAGGAGGATCACAGGTTCGCGGCCAGCCTCAGCTACTCAGTGAGGCCCTCTGCAACTTAGTGAGACCCAGTTTCAAAATAAAGAATAAAAAATAGGGCTGGGGGTGTAGCTTGGAGGTAGAATGTCCCTGGGTTCAATCCCCAGTACCGCAAAAAAAAAAAAAAAAAGAAATACAAAAGAACAATGGTGGCTGTGTCATCTGCCTACATCACACTGTGCTGTTCTAGGCATTAGGATCTTCAGTGCTGGGAATCTCAGGGCTGAGTCCCGGCCTGTGATGCAGCTGTTCTGTGTGTGTGTGTGTGTGTGTGTGTGTGTGTGTGTGCGTGCGTGCACACGTAAGTGCACACAGACACAGAATGGAGTAGTATTCTCATCGGTGTATGCCCACAATCAAGCAATCGGGGCTGGTCCCACCCAGGCTGTGACAGCAGACAGCCCTGTGACGTCGATCTGAGACCTTTCCTCTTCTGCCACCACCTTCCTCGTGGGATCCCTGTGAGGATGGGATGAAAGGACGCACTGGAACTCTCAGCTCGATGCTACGCGACGCCTGGGGAAGGGCCGGCTCGGCTCGCTGTTCCTCGCATCTGCGAGGACAATGCAGTCCTTGTAGCTGCACGGGCTTTGCCGTCGTTACTTTGTGTTTTTATCTTGTTCTCTCACCATCTGATGGTAGAGAACCAGTCTGATGAGCTGCAGATCATGTCCTCTGCTTCCTGAGGGCGAGGCACGGGGACCAGATGCTAGTGATACCCCGAATCCGGTGACCCTTGGTTTGGACACTGAGGTCAAGAAGTCCGGGGAAGGGACTGCCTGTGGCCAGAGTGGGGGCTATGCATGTCTCTACTTGATCATGGCTGGTTTGCAGGATCGTTTCCCGTGCAGCTGCCCGGCTGTGGTCTAAACATGGCCTGACAGCTTTCCGTCTGTGCCCAAGGGCACAGTGTTTGTTTTTGCTCATCTTATCTTCTCCTCCGGGCACCACCCCTGGGAGCTGGTTCCTCTCAGCGCACCAAGGAACCCTGCCAGGTGCGGGTGTGCGTGCCCTTCTATTGGAGGCTTGAGGTCTGTGGGCACGATTTAGTCTCCTGCCAGGGAGGGGCCTGGAGCGGCCAGCCCTGAGGAAGTGCTACACTGTTTACACAGTGGCTGCCACCCTTGAAGGAGGCCTAGACCCCGTCCCCGCCTTCCGGTGACCTTTCTTGGCCGGGTGTGGGGGCAGTGCCAGCTGCAGCTCTGGAGCAGGTGCAGGGTCCGCTGGGCTGCTGGTGCACGCAGGGAGCGTGTCTGCTGGCTGAGGAGAGGTTGTGGTAGGAGAGCTTCTGAGTTCCGGTGGAAACTTCTCTTTGTTTAGTTTAAGTGAAGCCATGGGCTGTTCCTGTCAAAGGTGACGTCAGAGTCAAGTTATACAGCCTACGGCTGGAGTTTTCACACTGGGTTTTACCAGCTACACCCTGTATTATTGGTGGGCATACACGGTGTGTGTGCGTGTGTGCGTGCGTGCGTGTGCGTGTGTGTGTATGTTGGCATCTTATCCAATAAGCTTTGCTTAAACTCACAAAACCACACAGACGCGGTCAGCCCAAGGACAGCCGGTAACAAGGAAACCTGCTCAGGAACATGTCTCTCCTTGACTCTCCCACCAGAGGCCCATGACAGTTTTTCAAAGGAACTGAGTCATTTTGGAAGGGATGCCCACCAAATGGACGGTAGAAACTTCAGGTGGATGGAAAGAACCTCCTTTAATGGCACCCCTTTTATTTTATGGTGAATCTAGCACAGCAAGTTTCAAGCAAAACCCCCAGGCTAGTTAGGGGGTCAAATGCTAGTTAGGGGTTTTGTGAGTAGGTGCTGAACATCCGGCAATCCAGCAAGGGGGTCAGGTGACCTTGAAGTCAAGGGCTTCAAGGTCTCTTCTGATGGCCCTCATCTGCAGGGGTCTGTTTGTATGAATTTTGTCACAAAAGATTTCACAGAAATCTCTTTGACTTTCTGGTCCTCATGGGACACTGGTTATTTCTCTCTTGTGGATCTTCAGCAACTTCAGAAACATGGAGACACCGATCTAGTTACCAAGACAAAGTCTTAGCTGTGCGATTACCACTGATGTTTGCAAATCGCCTCCACACATACCTTACATGTGGACATGACCCTCGGGACCCGGCGCTGGCCCTGTTGGGTTCTGCATGTCTCATCCGGAGTCTTCATATGAACATATTAGACCAGAGTAAAAATGAAATGCGTTGTATCCGGCCATCGGAGCTGTGCAAATATCTTGCTCTTTCATCTCTCTGATCTCCAGGAAGCAGAGAGCAAAGCCTCAGGAGTCCCCTTTGGTCAAGAGAACCAAACTCCACCGCTGGCTTTGGCAGAAACCAAGCGAGACCCAGAAACACAAACAGTGATTTCACCTCAACACTCAGTTATCCCAGAGCTGCGGTGACGTTAATCTGCACCGTGTTGGGGGGTGAGAAGGCAGCACAGAGGACCCCCTTAGAAGGGAGGCTGGGTGCACCAGGGAGCACATGCTTAAATCCATGAGGTGGCGAAGCTCCCGAGGCCATGGGACTAGATGGTTGGAGGTGCGAGGCTTGCTGCTTTTCCAACTCCCCGGGGATCCCTGTGCTGGCTGCATGGCCCAGCTGCTGTGTCCTTAGCAGCCCCAGTCACTGTCCTGTCTGTCTCTCAGCGTCACCTGGGGAAGGTGTGGTGGGTGCAGAGCAGAGTGCAGGTGGCTGTGGTGGACTTGGTGGCCAGGACTCACTGTTGGGGAGGAGCGGAGGGGAGGGGGTGAGGCACACTTGCCTCTGGAGGGGGCGGGCTCCCTCTTACCTTGTCACTTGTACTCCTTGGTCAGAACACCAGCAGCTCCCCAGGTGTCCCGGTTCAGCTCCTGCGCCCTGGGCTGGGCTGATGTAGAGCCAGCCTTCCTTCCACTGCTGTGGGAAAGTGGAGGAGGCACGATGGCTCCTCCCCAGAGCTTTCCCAGGAGTGTGGCCTGCCCGCACCTTGATTGTGGGTTTCTAGGTCCCAGATCTGTGAGAATAAGTACTTGTTTGTTGTCATTTTCTGTTCTTTTTTGCGGTACTGGGGATTGAACCCAGGGGCTTTTTACCTCTGAGCCACACCCCCAGCCCTATTTTATTTTTTATTTTGAAACACAGTCCCACTAAGTTACTGAGGGCCTCACTAAGTTGCTGAGGCTGGCTTTGAACCTCTGATCCTCCTGTCTCAGCCTCCCAAGTACTGGGATTACAGGTGTGTGCCAGCTTGCCCAGTGCGCTCGTTTTGAGCTGCCGGATTTGGGCACCAAGGTCAGCCAGCCGCTAAGAGCCAGGCCTGTCTTCACCGATGGTTCCGGGAAGGCGCTGGCCCTTTGCCACTGGATCCTGTTTCCAGCTGTTACCTGAAGCGTCTCAGCCATGCTGCTCCCAGGCCACGGTGACTCCGTGGGCACCAACCTCGTGGGATGTCTGTGGCTCCCACCCCGCCCCTTCCAACCATGGGCTAAACTTCGACACACACTTTTCTTTGATGTCTCCATCCCCTCCCACACCTAAAATAACATCCAGCCTTGGGTAGTTTCCAGTGTGGGGGGAGCGCCTGGATTTCTGGGAAGGTGGCTCTAGCAAGAAGGCTTCCCGTCAGCCTCTGAGTCTCCTTCAGGAGCTTTGTCATCTGTGGCCAGACGCCTCTAGCTAGGTCTCAGTTCACTGACAAATTGAGAAACAGCAAAAACCCTCAACAAATTCAAGAAAACACACCCCACAGTGTGGAGGAGCCTCCCGCAGCGGGTGCTGCCTCTGGCTGGCACTTGGAAACCTGAGTGTGGATTCGGCCAGGAAGCTGGTTGTCCCACCCTGCAGAGGAGGGACTGCGTGCATCATGGGAGCACGAAGCCTTTGCTAATGATTAAACCCCGCACTGGACTGAAGGTCGCACCTGCCACGGTGGTTCACGTCTGTGTCACAGGCATGCGCTGGGTTCCCACTGACGGCACCCTGGGGTGTGGGGTTGGTGCTCTTCTCTGGGAGAAGTGCGAGAGGTGGGCCCGGTCAGGGCCCAGGGCCCGCTGGGAGCCTGAAGGCCAGTCCATCCATCGTCGCCCACTTGAACACTACCTGCCTCCCTCGTTGATATAGGCAGCCTCTCTCCCAGGGACCCACACGGAACCAGAGATTTGAAGTGAATGCCACCAGGTCTGATGACTGAAGTCTGAGATGGAAAAGGAAACTTTGATGGAGAGACATTTCTTTTATAGCACAGATTCTCCAAGTATCACACGTTTCAGTGCAGAGGGGCCCTGGAGGAGAGGGGCCCTGGGTGCTCAGTGGGGAAAAGAGCTACAACTACCGAGCTAGAAAATCAAGTGCTTATTTATTTTTATTTTTATTTTTATTTTTATTTCTCTGTGGTACTGGGGATTGAACCCAGGGGCATTCTACCTCTGAGCTATACCCCCAGCCCTATTTATTTATTTATTTATTTATTTATTTATTGTGGCACTGGGGATTGATCCCAGGGGCATTCTACCTCTGAGCTACACCCCCAGCCCTATTTTATTTTTATTTTGAAACAGGGTCTCACTAGGTTGATGAGAGTCTCACTACTTGATGAGACTGCCCTTGAACCTGTGATCCTCCTGTCTCAGCCTCTCAAGTACTAGGATTACAGGCATGTACCACCACGCCCGGCTTATTTTTTAATTTTGAAACAGGGTCTCACTAAGTTGCTGAGGGCCTCGCTAAGTTGCTAACGCTGGCCTCAAACTTGTGATCCTCCCGTCTCAGCCTCCCAAGTACTGGGATGACCGGTGTGTGCCATCACGCCTGGCTGCTTATTTATTTTTAATGCCGTGAATTGGAGAGATGGTACCATGGGACAGGGTGACATTATACCCTGGGTTGAGGGGCATTCTGTTGTCACAGCATCTGCAAGGGGGTAGTTGGCAGAAGAGCCACAGGCAGCACCCCTACCCCAAGTCCACATCCACTCCCAGGAGGGAGTGTGCAGTGGCGCGGCCTGGGAGTGGGGCCTCCTGTAGGATTGGGGTACCTCCCTTGTTTGTAGGTGGCCTTGTCTTCCAGCCTTCCGCCGCCTTTTTATCTTCTCCTGTGGGTGTGGACAACTGATATCTGTGGTCTCCTGTGTTCAAAAAGTCTCTATTCAGAGAAGCAGGTGCTCGTGGCCATTTCCTGGTGTCTCCGGAGCACCTTTGAGCTCTCTGGGAGGCGACTCCCTTCATGTTGGTGCGTGGCCGCTGCCCCGAGTATAAGTGTCTCCCTGCCAGCTTCAGGGCACCTGCGTCCTCAGAGTTAGACTTTAGAGCATCACAGGTCTGTCCTCACCACCGCTGTCGCACCTGTGTGACAAACCCAGTGCGTTCGGAACATGTTTGTTTAGAATGTGTGCTTCTCCTAGAGCAGGAGAGAACACTTTATGTAGAAAAGAAAAGGAATTTTGTGTTGATTGGAAATCATGTCATCTTTGGAGGCTCACTTACACAGAAAGAATAAAGAGAACCATGTTTAGTCACATGGGTCCTCTCCAGTTAAGTGAAAAGTTTCCTTCACTTAGCTAACTGCGTTTCCCAGCATGGTGACCATGACACTCCCCCCACCCTGGTCTTTCCCTGGGCCTCAGGCATGTGGAGCAACCCTGGCCTGTCTTTCCACAATGGACTGGTTCTGGAAAGCAGGCAGGGGACCAGGGTCAGGGACTGTGTGTGCAGGTGGACAGGCTGGGCCTGGGTCAAGGTTGTAATGACTGTCTGCTTTATTACTTGGACTGGGGCAAAATTTCGATTTATACAGCAGACTTTAAAAACTACTTGACACTCTTTAGTTACTTTGGGGGGATGCTAGGGAACCAGATCATTCTAAAAACAGGTCAAGAGAAGTAGTCAAGCATTAACCCTCCCTCCCTCCTTTTTTTCTTCCTCTCCCTTCCCCGCAGTGCTGGGAACCAACTCATTCTAAAAATTGGTCAATAAAGAGAAGCTGTCAAGGATTCAAACATTTAACCCCTACCCCCATTTTTTCTCAGCGCTGGGAATGGAACCCAGGCCTTTTGCACATTCTAGGAAGTGCTCTACCACTGAGCCACACCCCAGCTAACCTTCCATTACTTTTTCTTTTTAGTTTTTTTAGTACTGGGGATTGAACCCCCAGAGGCATTCTAACTCTGAGCCACACCTCCAGCCCTATTTTATTCTTTTATTTTTGAAGCAGGGTCTCACTAAATTGCGGAGGGCCTCACTAAGTTGCTGAGGCTGGTCTCAAACCTGTGATCCTCCTGTCTCAGCCTCCCAAGTACTGGGATTACAAGTGTGCACCACCATGCCCAGCCTAACTTTCCTTTTACAAACTGTACCTCAGGGTTTCCAAATGGACAAAGATGGAAAGTTTTATTGAAAGGGAAATTCTAGCTACAAACATTGAAAAAATGATAGAGCTAAAATATTGCCCCTTGCTGGGCATGGTGGTGCATACCTGTAATCCCAGTACTTGGGAGGCTGTGGCAGGAGGATCACAGGTTTGAAGACAGCCTCAGTGGGACTCCCATCAACCTAGCGAGACCGTTTCAAAATAAAAATAAAATAGGGCTGGGGGTGTAGCTTGGAGGTAAAACGCCCCTGGGTTAAATCCCCAGTACCACACACACACAAAAATATTGGCCCCTTTTAAAGCCCTCAAAATGGAAGCACTGGCTTTCGGCCCTGGTCCTGAGAGGCCTCTGCTGTCACAGGAGAGGGGGTGGCCACAGGGCATAAGTCTCCCCAGAGAAGAACAGGATTCCCCCTGCTCAGATTTGCCAGAAATCAAGCCATCTGCAGCTGACAGGAAACCGGGCCAGGACGCTCTGTGAAGTGACACTAGAGGAGTCAGCAAAGTCCAGGGCAGAGGAAATTCTGCCAGGCAAAAACAGCACTGGTGTTTTCAAATGAATTTGCAAAAAGAAGAGGAAGAACTTAGTTTGTACAGGAACTGAAGAGACAGAATGAATGAATAAGCTTTGTAAGGCTTTATTTGGATTTTTTTTTTTGTGGTGCTGGGAATTGAACTCCAGGGGTGCTCTACCAGTTAGCTATGTCCCCAGCCCCTTTTATTTTTCACGTTGAGACGGGGTTTCGCTGAGTTGCCCAGACTGGCCTCGAACTTGCAATCCTCTTGCCTCAGCCTCCCCAGTCTCTGGGATTACAGGCGTGTGCCACCAAGTCCGGTTCATTCTATTTTTTAAAGTCCTTGTCTTTAAAGATGCATACTGAAATATTTGTAGGTGAAGCACTGCGATGCCTGGGGTTAATTTTATGAGGTATGCAGGTACGGTCTGTTGGGGTGGTGGTGGGCACTGTGTAACAGGCTAGGACCTGCTTCCCAGAGGGGTTGTGCCGTATGCCAGTGAGCGGTGTGCACCAGCACAGAGCTGAGGCCAGCTGGGGACCGAGCCCCAGGGGCCCTCTCACTCCTTTATCCTTACACCAGAGTCCTCCCCCCTCTGACAGTTACCTGCCATTTCCTGACGCTGGACACTTGTGATGGGTGACATTGGCACAGACATTCTCTCTGAACACGCTATACTGTATCAATCTTGCACTGAAAACCTGCGGGGGGGGGGTCCACACTTGAAAGAAACTTTGCAGGCTCTTTTTCTAAAGTGGCAACATTTGTATCATTTTTTTTAATTTTAATTTTAATTTTAATTTTTTTTGTGGTACCGGGGATTGAACGCAGGGGAGTTCTACCTCCGCGCTACGCCCCCGGTCCTATTTTTTATACTTTATTTTGAAACCGGGTCTCACGAAGTTGCGAAGGGCCTCACTAAGAGGAGATATATATATATATATAGAGAGAGAGAGAGAGAGAGAGAGAGAGAGTGAGAGAGAGAGAGAGAGCGAGAGCTGAGGCTGGCCGCAAACCCGGATCCTCCGGTCTCCGCCTCCCAAAGTACTGGGATTACAAGCGTGCGCCACCACGCCCAGCTGCAACATTTGTATCATAAAGTCTTTAAAAATCATTCTGAGTAAAGTCGTCCCCCCCCCCCCCAGGAGCCAGGTTCATTCTTACTTTTTTTCTGCTAGGAAAATTCTACGCTTCCTTAGACAGGGGGATTAACCTGGAGCGAATCTGCTCATGGAAAGAAACGAGGCCAAAGTGCAGACCTTCAATGAGCAATTTCTCAATTCAACTCCTAGAATGGAGAACTCTGGAAAATTAAGATTGTTAAAAATGGACCCGGACGGATATGAAGCAATGAGCTCCCCATCATTGGTGCTATTCAAGTAGAAGCCGGCAGTGCACTGCAGTGACAGTCATCCCTGGGATGGATGAGCGGGACCCTGAGGGCAGTGACAGCAGGGGATGCTGTAAGGAAGCCGTTGTCATAGGTGGTGACAGGGTTGTTAATACAAACCCTGGTGAGGCACAGATCTTCGGGGTCAATGGACCTTAGAGTGTGGTCCTGCCCCAGCAGCATCAGTGTCAACCTGGGGACTGACCAGTCTCTGCTCCCCCTGGACCCTGATGAGCACTGCAGCCCCCCGACCCGCATCCATGGAGACTGAGCTGCGATGTGAGTCCCGCTTCCAGCCACTGGGTTCTTGCCACTGCAGAAACCATGATGGCATGGGGACAGACGAGTTGGAGGGTGCCCCTGGGGTGGTGTTGCGGCAGCCACACGCCTCGACAGTGGAACTAATTCAAAGTTCCATGGAAATCTGGAACCATTCTAGGTTCTTGAGTGGCAGAAAACCGTGCGGCCCCTCCCGGTCACTTTTCCTCGTTGGTAAAACGCAGTGCAACTCGGATGGGAGATGAAAACCATTACTCTGCAGGCACGACAGGTGATAATGAATGCCTATGGCTGGGCCTGGGTCAGTCCTGGGAGGCTGAGGGGATCAGCCCATTTCAGAGGTGAAAACTGAGGCTCAGAGTGTCAAGTCCTGCTGGTGTCCCCCAGTCTGAAGACTGGCTGGTCATCTAAATAGGGACAGACGGTTGCTTTTCGACTCCCAGCCCCACTCTCTCTTTCTCCTCCTGCCTCGTGCCAGGCAGTAGTCAGCTTGGGTCCCCAGCATCTGACCTGAAGGAAGCCACAGTGACCTTTGGAAGCCAGCACAGCACCCCCGGTGCCCAGAGAGGAGCAGAGGGAGCCCAGCGATGCCCTCTCTCCCTCCTCGCCTGTCGTCTTCTTTCTTTGTGAATTAATACAAATAAAAGAAGGGGATAATTATAGAATGAGGGCACATGCAGCTCCCTGTCAGTTTAAGGGACACGGTGGACGCCACGAAGTCCAATTTAAAGAGCTGCAGCCGCGCATCTGACAGTGAGGATGGGGACAAGCTGGCTGCCTCCTGATGGCTGCCCTTCCTCTCAGCCCTGAGTGTTAAGTGACAGATTAAACCCAGCTCAGACAGGTTGGATGACCTTTACAGTCCCTGCTGTCACCAGGATCGGTCCTGAGTCCAGCCACAATCTCCCTTTTTGTTTTGGCCTCCAGGAAACTCAAAACCGGTTGAGCACCTAAGGAGGTTTTTGTGACGTCGCTCCTTTCTTTCTTTCTTTCTTTCTTTCTTTCTTTCTTTCTTTCTTTCTTTCTTTCTTCTTTCTTTCTTCTCTCTCTCTCCTTCCTTCCTTCCTTCCTTCCTTCCTTCCTTCCTTCCTTCCTTCCTTCCTTCTTCTTTTTCTCTTTCTTCTCTCTTTCCTAACCATGTAACCCTGTAGTATTAGTTTGCTTTTATTTTAAAATTTGTGACCAACTGTATTGAATTCATTGATGAGTCAACTCAAAATCTGTTCAAACAAGGTGGAGCAGAAATAAACTAAAGAAAGAAGCAGAGGTGTGACCCGGTGGCTGGAAAGAAGGAGAGGAGGGGGAAGGGAGGGATGCCCAGGTGAGCACTTGCCTCCTGGGACCCTGCAGGAGGGTTTTTCTCCTGGGGGAAGGAGCCAGTGCCCTGCCTGCTGTTTCTGCACCTGTGGGGGAGGCGGGTCCCCACAATGACACAGCTCAGCTTCCTGGTCGACAGCTCCCTGGGACAGCACTGCCCTTGTTCTGCAGGCCCTTGGCAGGCTGGCCCTCAGCCCCAGGCTAACGCCGCCCTGGCCTGTGAGCAAGCACGTGTGCTCAGCCTGGGGCCAGCACACCTGCTCCTGCTCCTGGCTGTGCCCCGAGCTTCCCACACTCCAGGGCTCTCACCCGCTGAGCCTCTCCAGCCGCCTCTCTCACGCTCAGAGCTGGGACTTTACCCTGAGCTGGGGGCTTTGGCTGAAAGTGCAATAGGAGGAGCAGTTTCTGGAAGGAGGAGCAGCCCTGGCCACTGCCGAGAGCACAGTGAGTTCCTGCCTCCCTGGGGCTACCTGCTGTCTGTCGGGAGGCCCTGCAAGCCCCTTCCTGGGAAGCTTATTTTGTGAGGAGAGCAGAGGGAGCCTCCGATTTTATTGCATATGCTCATGTCTCTGTGCTCACCTCAACTCTGCCTGTCTGTTGGCCTCAGCCCCCTCATTCCATATGGCTCTAAACCCTGTCCAGGGAGGCAGGATTCTGCAAACATCGGGTTAAAATCAGCAAAGATATAATCTCAGTCCCAGCAAGACATTGTTTCTCTCAGAGTGACATTATTTTAGTGTATTTTATCCTGAGATTGAGTGTATTTTATCTGGCCATTTCTACAGTTGGGCAATTCTGATAATTAATTTGTTTCTAGTATCCTCCTTCTGGAAGTGTCTTACTGGCTGTGTGACTTCTGAAAACCCTTCCTGAGCTTTTCCCCTCGCTGCATTCGTGGGTGGGGCTACTACACTGTGGTGACCACTGAGTCTGTGCTTGACCCGATCACTGGTGGGGAAAATGTACTTCAGGAGCCCAGCACCTGCCTAGCACACAAATAAAAGGATTGGTTAAGTTGCTAATATTTATTTAGCACTTATCACTGGCCAAGCGCCGGTTCTCAGCTTTTTATATGCATTTCCTGATTTAATCCTGCCAATGATGCTGCCACTGTCTCCCCTCTCCAGAGGAGGAGACTGAGTCACAGAGCGCGCACGTGCGTTCCCAAGGTTAGGCAGCTGGTCGAGCAGTGGAGCTGCTTCCCACCTGGGCCTTAGGATTCCAGAGCACGGGCACTGTCCCCTGTCCCCTGAGGGAGGGGGAAGGAAGGAATGAATAAATGAACAAGTGATGCTTTAGGGAGATCCACTGAGGGTGGCTGGGTGTCAACTTGACTGTTTCTTCTTTTGCCAGTGGAATGTGCGGAAGGGTTTTGGCCCCATCTGTCCAACCGTTGCCACCCCAGCGCTGTGACCTGCGTGCTGCGTCACTGGGCGTGAAGCCTGCTTCCTCCTGGGTTTAGCCATGGCTCTTGTTCCTTTCCACAGGCCGTGACGGTGTGGAAGCTGTCCCTGGAGCAGCGCACAGGCCCGGCCTCTGGGGGTCGCTGGCGCTCTCGCACAGGGGGGCCCTGAGCAGATTTCCAGCATGACATCCATAGACAGGCTTTCTTTCTTTGCTCTTCCCCAAGGCCTGTGGGGACAAGGGAGGCTGGCAGCAGGGGCGCCATGTTCCATCCGCCAACTTCAGATGGTCCCGGCTGCCCTGAACCGCCATAGGCTCTATACGAGTAGCGTCCAGAGAAGTGCTGGCGTGCACCTCTTCAGCCAGCCTGGGGGAGTAGAGACCTGCTCCCCAGCCTTGTCCGGAATCGCCTGCATGAGGGATTGCCACCTCTGCTCCACGGTGCTGCTCTCACGGAGGTGCTGAGGGGACCGCTCATCGTCTTGGGGGACCACATGGGGAAGCTTGGGTCTCGGCCACCGGTACTTGGGTGAGCACAGGATACTGAGCCCAACTCAGTCCCTGGAGAACCCAGAGTTGACAGCCATGCGTGGCTACGCCACACCCTTAACACTTCTGCACTGGCGCAAGTTGGCACCTCGCCTCGCCTCTCTTCACTGGAAACATCTTCTAACTAAGCTGCCAGCTTTGTGTAGTCCATATGCTGCGCCCTTGTGCGTGAGTGGGTGCTTTCCATCCGCCTCGTCTCTTAGGTGACAGGTCTGTTAAGGTCGCTTGGGTAGGTTTAGTTCTGTTGTAAAGCTAACTGGCTGTCTGTCACTGAAATGTCAACGCAGGGCCCTCTCGTTTCTCACAGTGCCAGGTAACTCCGTAGACACCCTGGGGTTAGTGGTTCTTGTCTTCCGTTCCTCATCCTGCAGAGCACCCTGCTATGCCCGTGCGGTGTGCAGGGTGACCCCCTAACGGCTGGAACTGCATCTGGGAGCCAGCCCGACAGCCCCTGTGCTGGGTTCACATGGGCGGTGTACAGCTCCATCAAGAATTCACACGATTGGCTGAGAGTGTAACAGTGGTGGAGCGCGTGGTTAGCATGTGTGAGAATTTGGGTTCAATCTCCAGTATCCCCTCCTTTCAAATCACGCCATTAGTTATTTTCTCGGGATTGCAATCAGTGCAATAAAGAAGACTGTGGTAAATGAAAGATATAAACAGAACCCTGGCTTGTCAGGTCAGGGGAATTAGGCACCTCTTTGCTGGAAGAGGTGCACTGCACCGAGACCTCAAGGATTCTCTGGAGTTCCCATTGAAGCCTGGGTATGTGGACATGGAACATTCTAGGCTGGGTGAAGCCTGTGCAAAGGCCCGGGCTCAGAAATTCCCTGACCCAAGATTCTGCAGCAGGCAGGTGGGAGGATGCGTAATCATACCACGTGGTAGTATTTTTTTTGTGGCACTGGGGATTGAACCCAAGTGCATTCTGCCCCTGAGGCATACCCCCAACCCAATTTTATTTTTTATTTTGAAACAGATCTCACTAAGTTGCCAAGGAGGCTGGCCTTGAACTTGTGATCCTCCTCTCTGAGCCTCCCTAGTGCTGGGATCACAGGTGTGTGCCACCGTGTCCAGGCTGAAAATTAATAATTTTTAAATTACTAGTTACACAGAGACTCTCCCGGCGGTTCTTCTAGCTCCTTCTCTGATGGACACTCCTCTTTGGACACTATGGACTTGTGGATTCTAGGGCCAGGATGTGCTCACCTTCTTGATTCACAGCTGTTGATTTATGAGAAGAGAGAGCGATGACCAGGGAGGATGGGGACCTTCTCCAGCACACAGGGTCACGTGGCCATGCTGCTCGATGAATTCCCAGGCCCTGCAGACTCCTGTAACGGGCAGTTGCAGTCTGGAACTGGGCGGACTGGGCAGGGTTGTCCTCCAGGTGAGACCTTAACACAGGCCCGCTTCTGCACTGCCCCTCCCCCCCCTTTCTCTTAGTGCCCTTGCCCTTGAAACTTGAAGCCTGTGATTAGTACTCAGGAACCTGGACTCCAGCAGGAGCTGAGGTCTGGTGGAGGCCTGGCACCCTCAAGGCAGAGAGCACCCTGTGCTACCATCTCCTGAGTACTCTGCTCAGGAGGGACTTGTGTCTGGCCACTGTCTGCTGTGGGCTCATAAAGAGCAGACCAGCCTCAGGGGACGTTTCTAGGGAGGGGAGCAGGCAGCTGTCTTTGCAAAGACACCAAAAGAAAGCGAGTTTGCCCCACAGGGGTGCTAGACTGATATCTACCAATGGGGGTTTTCCTAAACTTCTTATTTAAGATTGGGATTCAGCTTTCTCCAGAGCCAGTGTGCTGCTTTAATAAATTGTCAGCCTGTAGACTTAAAAGGATTTGGCTCTGTGAGGGGGCTGGGCTGAGCCTGTCCTGTAGAGGTTAAGGAAGGCTAGGTATGGGGGAGGTGGGCGTGTGGGTGCAGCTTCCTGGAGCCTGTGTAGCTGACCACTTCCCGTAGGCAGCCCTTGTGTGATCCACCTTTGGCAGCTCCCTTCCCATGCCTGCAGGCATCTAATTGGGACCTAGGCGGGAAGCGGCCCCTTGGATGGTGGGGGCGGGGCCTGGATTCCGCCTGGGAGCTGGCAGTGCTTCAAAGCCCGCTGTAGCCTGGTGGCTTTGTCCCTCCACCTTTACACATAACATGTGCTCTGGGTAGAAAAAGAAAAAATGCATACAGAAGAAGAATAGGAAGGAAATGATATAATAGTACCTTGAAATGATATAATAATACGTTCCAGAAATAGACTACCACTGAATCAGCCTGCAGGCTGGCCGGCCACATGTCTACATGTGCATGCGTGCGTGCGTGTACGTGTGTGTGTGTGTGTACGCACATCTACACAGTCCCTGACTTACAATGGTTGGACTTGCAATTAGTATGCATTCTGTAGAAGCTTAGAAGTTTGAATCTGGTCTTCTTCTGGGCTAGCGACGTGTGGTCGATTGGGTCTTGAGGCTGCTGGGCAGTGGTAGCCACTGCTGCTCCCAGACAGACACATGGTCACCAGGGGAGATGACTGTCACCCACAGTGTGCGGTGTCCAGAGGAGGACGTTTGGTTAGGTGTCCTCAGTGCGTTTTGGTTTACAACCTTTCTCTCTTTCATTGGGGTCCTCAGGGAGCGTTGCCACTCTCCCTCTTTGGCTGCGGGCCAGCCTCACCTTGGCAGCCCTGTTTCCTGCCATAGTTCTCAGACGGGTCAGCACCTCATGGTCATCTGCAGAAGGGCAGTTGCCTGAGGCCTGGTTTCCTAATTTAATCCTGGCGGATTGCTCCGCCCTTAGCCGGCTGTCAGCCCTTTGCAGTTATACACCTGCGGGTGCGGCGGGCACCCTCGCCCACTGCCTTACATGCTCCCCGTCCCTTCCTTAGGAGTCATTCCTTGCATTGATGGGTCACACCTTCTAAATAACTTTTACATACTGATTGTCCCCCAGAAAAAGGAGTTGGTTTATATTTCACCAGTCCTTGTAAAGAATCTTTTTGAAGTTTCTGCTTTTGCTGTTCTAATTAATTGGCCCCAAAATAAAAAAAACAATAATCTTGTTTTTGAGTTCATCTAGGCTGAGCCCCGCAAGGCCTCTGGTTAGGTTTGGGCAGGATGGGCAGAGCCTGCTTGGGGCCTCCTAAGGCTTTGTGGGCACAGGCGTGGGTGCGAGGGTGGACTTCAAGGTCAGGGTGGTAGGACCTGGAGACTGGAGGACTCCCCTGGTCAGGTTTGTCCAGCAGGGAAGGTGCCAGGCAGACCTGCAAGCCATATGGGAAGCAGAGATCCCTGGGACAGCACTGTGAGGCCAGCCCTCAACCTGTCCTCCTTCACAAGAGAGGGGCCCAGGAGAGCCGTGGCCGGGCTTGTGCACGGGGAAGGGGGGGAGTGGAGCCTGGACGTGCAAAAGCTCCGCCCTTGATGCTCACAGCCTGTCATTCCTGCCTCTCACTGGGAGGCCGGTGGCACTCTCTGTTTTTGGTGCTGGTGTTGAACTTGGTGTTGCACGATTTCAGGTGAGCACCTGTCTTCTTGTTCCCTGAACTGCCAAGTTGAGTTTTCCCGTCCTTGCGTTCACACTGAGCAGGGACATCCAGAGGAAGTTAGGGTGCATGATGCTTCTGAGGTGCCTGTGGCGGGCGTCAGTGGGTGCGGACAGGAGCCCAGAGCTCTGCCTCTGCACAGACTCTGTGTCCCCTCAGCACAGACTCTGTGTCCCCTCAGCACGTGCTCACCCGGTGTCACCTGGCTTGGGGCGGCAGGGGCAACGTCGAGTTCCACGCAGAGGTGCGTGGGTTTCCCCTGCCGTCTCTGTTGTCTTTGGTATGACTTCTCTCTCTCTCTGAGCCCCAGTCTCCTCACTTCTGAAATGTTGGAAGTCATTTATACTGACAAAGTTGCTGGCTGAAGTTCCTGAAGGGAGGTATCCGTGTGACCTTGGTGTGTGACAACCCTCGCACACACGCTGTAAACTGAAGTAATTGTAACCTGCAACTTTCTCCTTGTTGAACAGGCACTTTGAAAAAGAGTAGATGAAAGCCAGGTGTGGTGGGGTCTGTAACTCCAGTACTTGGGAGGCTGAGAGAGGAGGATTGCAGGTTTGAGGCCAGCCTCAACAACTTAGGGAGACACTTAGCAACTTAGTGACACCCTGTTTCCAAACAAAATATTAGAAGGGCTGGGAGTGTAGCTTAGGGGTAGAAGGCCCCTGGGTTCAATCCCCAGTACTAGGAGAAAAACAAAAGAGCAGATGCGATTGTGAGTTTCTGGAAGTCATTCATTACATTAATTGGTTCTTTCATGTACATCAACATCATGGATCATGAAGGCTGATGTCGAGTGGCCGGGGAGAGCAAAGCCTTGTGTAGCCTGCGTGTATATTCAGTGGCTCTGCCGCCCCACCCTCCCTGGACGGTCTGCTTGTGTTCCCGCAGCAAGTCTGTCCTGCTGCAATCTTGTGGAACTGTGTCATGAAATGCCCTGCTACGGTGCTGATGAGGCACCGGACGACATTTGACTGACCACTGATGACCAGACGTGCGACAGCTGCCCTCGTTCCTGCTCGGTGGCCAGCAGGGGAGGCCACTGCTATATGATTCCTGTCTTGTCATTTGCAGGCTCCGGGGAGCTCCACACCATCCGCTTCTCTCTGCTGTGACAAGCCTTCTTGGTGAGTGTCCCTGTGGGCAGCGCGCTTGTGTTCATGGCTGTAGGTCAGTCTCCAGAGAGGAAACGGGTATTTATTCTTTAGTAGTCTCATAGTCTACTTATTTATTTTTGTGGTAGTGGGATTGAACCCAGGGGCAGTCTACTTCTGAGTTATACCCCCAGCCCTATTTTTTATTCTTTATTTTGAAACAGGGTCTCACCAAGTTGCGGAGGGCCTCACTAAGTAGCTGAGGCTGGCCGCGAACCTGGATCATCCCGTCTCAGCCTCCCAAGTACTGGGCTTATAAACATGCACCATCATGCCCAGCTGTTGTTTTGTTTTAAAAGTTAATGATCAAGGGTGATCCATACCAGTTTTTATGTCCATTTTCTGAATGCAATCTCTGGCCTTAGGATGCCGGATTATGGAAACACGGATCCTCTTTTTTTTCTAATTTATTTTTGTGGTACTGGGGATTGAATCCAGGGTGCTTCACCACTGAGCCACATCCCCAGCCCCCTTTATTTTTTGTTTGGAGGAAGGGTCTTGCTAAGTTTCCCAGTCTGGCCTTGAACTTGCACTCCTCCTGCCTGGCGCTCATGTGTGCCACTGGGATGGTACTTCAGGAGACAATTAGATTGCCATGGTCCAATCGAATGAGGAGTAACTCTCAGGGATCAAAGTGTCCTGAAGGGACAGCTCCTTTCTAGCGGGTGCCAGCAGGGCAGCCACCCTCAGTTAGTGACCTGCAGACAGAACTTTGGAGAGGCTCCCTCTCTATAGATGGTGATAGCCATTGGAGGCATGTTATTATTTTTAAATTAGTGTTCAAGAAAATCAGATTTGACTTTTAAAAACAACCAAGATTTTTACATCCATATCTAATGGATATGGCAGAAAAAATAAAAGCCCTTGGGGGATGTTTGGATCCTGATTTGAGCAGGTAAAAAACAAATTTGTGATATTAGCTATTTGATGTTATAATTTTTTTAGGTGTGATAATGGCATTATAGTATTTTAGTAAAAATGTTTTTTATCTTTTAGAAGTTGCTACTACTTTTATTTTTATTTTTATTTATTTTTTGGTACTGGGGATTGAACCCAGAGGCATTCTACCTCCAAGTTACACCCCCGGCCTGATTTTATTTCTTATTTGGAAACAGGATCTCACTAGGTTGCTGAGAGCCTCACTAAGTTGCCGAGGTTGGCTTTGAACCTACGATCCTCCTGTCTCAGCCTCCCAAGTACTGGGATTACAGGTGTGCACCACCACTCCCAGCTTGCTATTACTTTTAAATGAAATAATTCTGATATTCTGCCAAGTGATTAAAGGGGTGGAGGAGATAGAGGGATACTGACACAAAAAGGTTGGCCCTCTGTCAGTCATTTTAAAGTTGGGTGATGGTACATGAAGGTTTGCTAAACATTTTTTGGTTTTTTTAATTTTTCAAGAAGTAAAGACAGAGCCGGGTGTGGTGGTGCACACCTGTAATCCCAATACTTGGGAGGCTGAGACAGGAGGATCTCAGGTTCGAGATCAGCCATAGCAATTTAGCGAGACCCTGTTTCAAAAAAAAAAAAAAGAACTGGGGGTATAGGGGGTGTAGCTCGAAGGTAGAATGGCCCTGGGTTCAATCCCCAGTATCCCTCCCCCCCACACACAATAGTAAGGAGAGAGAGGGAGAAAAAGAAAACATATATAATAGGAGTTGGAAAGAAACAAGAGCAGCAGTAACAGCTCAGAGCGAGTAGTGACACTCTCCAAGGACAGAAGGCACAGGCCCCATGACCACGCTGTGTCTGGGTTCACCTCATGGTGTCATCTCTTGGGTTCAACCTGGTCCCATCTCTCCTGGGCTCTGCCCTCAGCAATAATGTTGTTAGGGACCCCTCATGAACATGGAACTCAGGGCCTCCTGGGGACCCGTAGGATGGTGGAGAAGCTGTGTGGGTGGGAGGACCTGGTCTCAGAATTACCTTCCGTCCTGGCTCCCTGCACAGCCTGCCCTCACTACATCCTCAGAACCTGCTCTCTGTACATGACCTGGCTATTTCTGCCCTCTTTTACCTGTCCTTGTCTCACACCTGGACAGCTGCTCAGCTACCTGTGCCCTGCACACAGGGAGTTAACCCCTGGGATGCCAGTAGAGCTGGACCAGAACAGAGAACATACAGGAGACACCACTGTTATCGCCTGGACTTCTCCCCGGCTCATCTTCAGGGTCCAGCCCCACCCTCTCCCTGGGCTCCCTGAGTCCCCGATATCTAGCCTGTCCCCCCAGCCTCTTCCTTGTCCCTGCATCTCCTTGGAGGCTGTATGCAGACAGGAGCTGTGTGCTGTCCCCAGCCTTGGCCTCTGCCAACATCATCCCTGCCACCCAAAATGTTCTTCCTCCAGCTGCCTCGTGCTGGCTCTGAGAGCTCAGGGCAGGGCTGGGGCTCCCCCTCCAAGTAGCTCCCCTGTCCCACCATCCCCTGCGCCCAGCTTTCTACCCAAGTCCCTGCACTGCTGCTCTGAGCTTCTCATTCTCTGCCTATTCCTGCTAGTGGCTTGTACCAGCCCAGTCATGCCCTGCAGGGAATTTTATATCCCGTTCCTCCCGTGAGCAGAGCAAGGTGTTCAAGATGTAACATAGATTCCTGGGATGCCTGCTGCTCCAGGTTCTTTGGTAAAAACCCAAGAGGGTGAATGTGCATCCTCTTTCCCTTTTCCGTTTGCTGATCGGCCTCTTCCTTTCCAATAGGCCCGCAGTCCTGAGCCCCGCCATGGAGGACGGCCACGAGCTGGATCTCACCTACATCACTGAGCGCATCATCGCCGTGTCCTTCCCCGCTGGCTGCTCCGAGGAGTCCTACCTGCTCAACCTGCAGGAGGTCACACGCATGCTCAAGTCTAAGCATGGGGACAATTACCTGGTGAGCAGTGGGGCTCTCCGTGCCCAGGGCGTGGCGCCGGGGGGTTTGGGCACCTGCCCCGCAGGGTGCCGTGTGAGGAGCAGGCGTTGCAGAACCCTCATCTACAAGAGAACCAGGCTCAGGGCCTGGACTGGTTACAGCTGACCCCAGGGCTGGCTGCTTCCTCGCACGCTGAGGGTGCTGACTCATCCTCAGCTCC
This sequence comes from Glis glis, assembly GCA_004027185.1. Taxonomy (NCBI): domain Eukaryota; kingdom Metazoa; phylum Chordata; class Mammalia; order Rodentia; family Gliridae; genus Glis; species Glis glis. The sequence continues at coordinate 9,426 of PVJS01002521.1, read as the reverse complement.
CCAGTGCCTTGGGACACTCCTGCCAGCCTCCTCTGGCCAGTTCTGTGCATCCTCCCTGGTATCAAAACGCAGCCATAGCTGGGCGAGGTGGTGCATGCTTGTAATCCCAGTACTAGGCAGGCTGAGACTGGAGGTTCATGACCAGCCTCAGCTACTTAGTGAGGCCTCTGCAACTTAGTGAGACCCTGTTCATTAATATGTGCAACCTAAGGAGTAGTAGGGTCACACAAGGGACTCCGGTTAATAATGGAGAACCCTCAGCGGAACAAGGGAAGTGGTACAAGGGAAGGGGGAGGGCAAGAAAGAAGTGAATTAATGGAATTACTATCATAAACAATATGTACATGTGAAAATATACCAACATCATTCTTGGTACTTCATATGGGTGGGGGGAGGTAGGGGGGACACTAAGAGCTGTGTGCATGTATGTTAACATCAAATAGATATTCATTGCGATGTAAGAGTCCAATGCACCAATAAAAGCACGTTAAAAAAAATAAAAATAGGGTTGGGGGGTATAGCTCGGAAGTAGAATGTCCCTGGGGTTAACTAATCCCCAGTACTGCAAAAAAACCCGAAAAACAAAAAACAAAAGAAAACCCCTCAGCCCTGATGTGTCTCTTCTGACCAGTGAGCCAGGAAGACAGTGGGGCGGGCATCTGAGGAACAAGGACTACGCAGGGGCATGGAGACAGCTTGACATCAAACACGCATGGCACATCAGCAAGGGAGCCCAAATTTGGGCAAAATATGGAGGACAGCTTCTCAGCTCTCCCCTCCTCCGGCTGGCCCCTTGTTTTCTGTTCCCAGGGTGGCCAGGCATGTGGAGTCATCTCCCTTCTGCGGTTCTATTCACCTTGGAGATTCAATTCCAGCTTGCTCACCTTCTCTCAACCTACAACCTTACCTACTGTACTCTAACTCACTGTAGCCCACAGGGAAGTTCCTACCACCACTGAAGCCTTCTCCCCATCATGCCTAGGATTGGGCTAGCAGTGACCCTTGCCGCGGAGCAGGTGTGGCCTCTGTCTAGCTTCAGAGCAGCCTGGCTCAGCTGTCCCTGGCTCCAGAACGGTCTCCATAGGAATGGACTGGGACCCCTCCTAGTACCTCAGTTCCCCGAGGCTCCCCCTCTCCCCTGAAGCCTGCCCTAGTCTGACCTGGTGTGGACAGGGAGGTGGTGCCCAAGCCCCCAGGATGGCCACACTCCTCAGGGATCCCTCCTGTCCAGGTTACTTCTCTTGCCCCAGAGGTGGCGTCTGCGGACCTTGGCTCTCTCAATGGGAAGCAGGCCCAGGCTGGTCATTCTGTCCCAAGTTCTGTCCCCCTCCTGCCCAGCTCGCCCTCCCTAGAGAGACGGAATGCAGGGCCCAGGGTCTGGATGGCATTGGCTGGGTCTGGGGTCCATGCTTCCCTGCCCTGTGGCGCTTTGTCAGGGCCAGAGCTCCCTCTGCAAGCTGGCCAGGGTGTGGGGGGCTCTTACTTGTTTTTGGATAAGGACTTTTTTTGGAGAAACTGAAGACTCACATGTGTGTATTGTTTAGACCCCAAATTAAGGACCAAGGGCAGCCTCATCTCTTTCTCCATATACATCCGAGGATTGGATTTGAAAACAAAACAGTCCCTGATCCACAGACCACTCATGGCGGACGTCCATGGTGATGGGTCTCGTGACATGGTAGTGTCCCGGGCCTTCCGAGGAAGGGCAGCATCGTCCTGATGCTTCTAGCAGGGCTGGGAAGGGAACAAGGCTAAGTAGGACCGGGGGGGGGGTACAGCTGGTGGGGTTAAAAGAGAGCTGTACCCTAAGTCAGGACAAAGGTGACCCCCTCCCATTGTGGGCAGGACCCCTGGGTTGACCTGGACAAGGCCTGCTCTCTGAGGTGAGAGGGATTTTATATTCTCTCTCTTTTCCTTCTCCTTCCCCCTCCCTTCCTTTCCTTTTTTTTTTTTTTTTTTTGGATGGTCCTGGGGATTGAAAACTCTACCACTGAGCTACATCCCCAGCCCTTTATTTTTTATTTTGAGACAGGGTCTCACTAAGTGATTGCACCCAGGCCTGGAACTTTCCATCCTCCTGTTTCAGCCTCCCAAGTTACTGTGACTACAGGCGTGCACCACCACACCCGGTTACTTTTGAAGACCTCTCACTGCTGGAACATTGTCTTTTTATTGTTTTGCTTTACTTGAGTATGTAGCAAGAGTCCACAAACAGCTCTTGATTTTTCAGCGCACTTGGTGACAGGTCACGAGCTTTGTCCCTTGCACACCGGGGTCAGCCACTCACTGTCAGTGTACCGCCCTGTCCCCAGTATGCCCCTTCTCCTGAGCAAGCCTGTCTTCCAGAACTGGACCGGGCAAGCTGTGCTATATACATGAATATATGCGGATATTTGTGTATGCATATCTTTATGTATTGGAATATTTTGCAGCCATTAGAATTAAAAATCTAATATAGTAAATTGCCTGTTTTCACACCATTTAACCAAAGTAGAACATAGAATTTAGGTAGGATTTATAAGGATTCACTATGCTGTTCTTGTCCAATTTATTTTATTTATTTTTTTAAATTCTGTGATAATGTATTCACTTGCACATTTTAATCTTTAGCAACCCCTTGGTACCTCCGAGGCCGTGTGTGAAGTGCAGTTGTGCTTTCTCCTGTCTTTGGGATCGATGGTTTGTCTAAAAGTTTTTTTCTCCCCTTTGTAGGTATTAAACCTTTCGGAAAAGAGATATGACCTCACGAAGCTTAACCCAAAGGTAAGGGCTTTATTCCTTTCTGTTCCAAGTGTTGGTGCGGCTTGCTTTGCTGGTGCTAAAGTCGTATGTTACAGGGCTTTGTGGAATGTGTCTTGACGAGGGGTATTGGGAACTGTTCATATCTGTTATTTTTTAATTAAAAATTTTTTGGGGAGGTTTGAAATTATTACAGATTCACAGGAAGTAGCAGCAGTAATATAGAGAGATCCCATGAGCCCCTTGCCCCTGTCCCCCTGTCCCCCCCATCCTCCTATCCTCCCTGTGGTGAAATCTTGCAAAACTAACACAGATTGATCCTCCCACTCTGAAAGTCTGAAGTCCAAAATGCTCTAAAATTTGAGTTCTGGATCCTTGACCCGGGGCCACAAGTGGAAAATTCACACCATGAAGCTTTGCTTCATATACAAACTTATTAAAAACATTGCATAAAATTACATTCGGGCTATATGGATAAGGTATGTATGAAAAACAAATGAATTCCATGTTTAGACCTGGGTCCAATCCCCAAGGTATCTGATTTTGTGTATGTGAATATTCTAAAATCTAAAAAAAAAATCCAAAATCCAAAACACATCTGGCTCCAAGCATTTCAGACAAGGAACATTAACTTGCAGAGAAGTCTCAACACCAGGAGGGTGACCCTGGTGTCGTCCACAGGCCTCATGCACGTCTCACCAGTTTTGTGTGCACGTGTGTGTGTGTGTGTGTGTGTGTGTTTGTATGTGTGTGTGTGTATGTGTGCACGTGCATGCATTTCTCTGCCACTGTACGTGTGTATAGGTTTGTATAGTCACCACATCCAGAATGCAGAAAGTTCCAGTTACCACGAAGATGTCTGTGCCACCTTCCTTTTATTTTCTACTTCCACCTCTTCATAGTCATAACTGTCACCTTCCGCCCATAATTATTTTCAATAGCAAAAATGTAGGGAAAAACTTAAGACAGTGTAAATATAAATTATGTTGCATACACACACATGCACACACACATACACATATATATTCTATGTTGGAATATTTTTAGCTCTCAAAATAAAAAAGTACAAGTTGAGTATCCCTAATCCCTAAACCCCAGATCTGAATGCTCCAAAATTTATACCTTTTAGAGGGTCATGTCTGTGCCCAAAAAATTTTGGATATTTCTTTCTTCTTTTTTTTTTGGTGGTATTAGGGATTAAACCCAGGGGCATTCAACCTCTGAGAAACACCCCTAGCCATTTTTATTTTTTTTTTATTTTGAAACAAGGTCTTGCTAAATTGCTGAGGGTCTCCCTAAGTTCCTGAGGCTGACCTCGAACCTTGATCCTCCTGACTTAGCCTCCCAAGTACTGGGATGACAGGCATATACCACTGCACCAGGCTACTTTTGGATTTCTGAGCATTTCAGATTTTGGGTTTCGGGATTAGGGATACTCACTCAACTGATCAAGTCCATGCAAATATTCTAAAATTTGGGGAACTTCGAAGTCTGAAACATTCTGGTCCCAGAATTTTGAATGAGGGACCCCAAACCTATAATAACATGGTGCCATGCCTAGTTTCATGCTAATTATCAAAGGTGGAATATATAACTTGTGTAAAATAGTATTCAGACTATGCTCAGTACACATAGAAAAGGCGGCCCAGGGATTCATCTAAAGGTCCTGGTCTTCATGTCTGAGTGGGTGGCAGGGGTAGTCACTTTTCCTGCTCCCTGGCAGTTTTCTGATCTTTCTAACCCATTGTACACGGTCTCTACCACTTTTGTACCAAGCTGGAGCTCTGCTCCCTCCCCCTGGTAAAAGGAAACAAAAGGACAAGGACCACCACCCTGTGGCCACGCTGGGCTGGATCGCATGCCACCTGCTCAGAGCGATGCCTCTTGTGCACAGTGGCCCCATCCGTGATTTTCTGGGTTCTTTGCACCAAACTGGAATCGAGGTTCAAAGGTGCTTCCTCCCTCACAGGCAGATTCCTGTCTCTGGAGGAGTTTGCTTGTGTCCCCAGCCTGTAAAAGGCTTTTGTCCCTGTGATGCTGGGGCTTGGCTGGCTGTTCCTCCTCCACACACTCTGGTTTGTTGACTGCAGGGAAAAATCTTGGCAGAGGCTTGGGCCAAGTCCTTTCTCACAGAATGCTGCACCATCAGCGCCTCCAAAAGGCCTTTCTAGAATTGTCACCCAGCTGCAAAGGAGCAGCCCAGCCCCTGGGAGAGGTGTGGCCGGTGGGCGGCAGGGTGCTTCCTTCACTGTTTGTAAAGGAGTCTGGCCATAATGCTCCTTACTTTTCAGAAAAGAACCTTGCACCATCGCTCATTATCCTCAAATGAATTAGTTTTGGCAAATGAGAGAAGTCATCCTGAGATGGCTTCAGAAGGCTTCAGGAGATAGAAACTGAGGCAGCCTTTTCTCTCTCCTTGCAGATCATGGACGTGGGCTGGCCCGAGCTACACGCGCCACCCCTGGACAAGATTTGCACCATCTGCAAGGCGCAGGAGTGCTGGCTCAACAGCGACCCCCAGCACGTGGTGGTCATCCACTGCAGGGTGAGCATCCCGCCCCTGCGTGCGCAAGGGCTCCATCGGGCTTCAGGAGTTTAGGGGACGAGGTAGAGACAATACAGGTCAGGTGGAGAACTGAGCTGTGTCTCCGTGCTCACTTTCAGTGTGTGTGACACGCTCTGCGTGGTGTGCAGTTAGGTTTTCGTACTCCTCTTTAAGAAAATGGACAGAAAGAATTACTCAACCTGCAGAGTTCAGCTTAAGAATTCACAGGATTGAGGTCTCCGGTGTTGTTGGACTTAAAAAAAAGCAGTACCCCAGCCCTTCCTTCCATTCTAGTTGTTCCAATTTTTAAAAATTTTATTCATTTATTTATTTGTATCCTTTATTTATTTATTTATTATTATTATTTTATTTATTTTTTTGCGGTACTGGGGGTTGTACCCAAGGGCAGTCTACCTCTGAGCTATATCCCCAGCCCTATTTTTTATTCTTTATGTTGAAACAGGGTCTCACTAAGTTGCAGAGGGCCTCACTAAGCAGCTGAGGTTGGTCACGAACTCAGATCCTCCTGTTTCAGCTTCCCAAGTACTGGGATTACAAGCGTGCGCCACCACTCCCGGCTTATTTGTATCCTTTTATTGGTGCATTATAGTCTTACATCATAATCAGTTTTTTTTAAGTGAAATTGAAACAAATTATAATATGACTTGAGCATGTGACTCCCCAGGGGTGAAATGACCACCGGACATCTCTAAAGTGTGTCCCGTGTCGTGGAATTCATCAGGAGCACCCTGGAACCCTGCCACCGTGATGCGCTCACTGCTTGTGCTACTCTGGGATCACATAAACCCTTTCTGAAACACTCTGAAAATGTGCCATCAGCGATAAAGCCCTCTTTTAGTTTGAAATTGCTGAGGTCCCAGTTAGCCGAAGTTCATCATCATCCTAGCTGTGGGGGTGGAATCCCTGACACTGGCCACAATCTGCCGGCTCTGCAGAGCGCGCGCCATTCCTTACATGCCAGGAATGACTGGCATAGCTGGGCCTGTCCTGGCCTGGGCAGGAGCGCAGTGAGGGTCAGCCACAGCCTCCCTCCTTCCTGATGAAAGGGTGGTGCCTCGTGGGTGTGTCCAGCCTCCCCTACCTCTACCACCCTGGTGCTGGTCAAGCAGAGTCAGGCTGCGCTTCTTTTGGGAGATTTCGTCCATATCATATGATATGGTTTGGAATCCATGGTGAAGACTATCAATGGCAAGTTAGTGTAGTCAGAGACCCTGCGACTTTAGTTAACATCAAGCCGCCATTGTACAAAGTCCCAAAGATTGTTGCCTGCCCTACATGACTGTCATCACAAGCTAATTCTGCCTTCCACCTGTTTTCCTACAACCTGTGAGCTAAGAGTTGTTTTTCTGTGACAGTTGTATGAGGTTCAAATTATAGAATAGTCTGGAACATGGCCACCCCCTTTCTTAATGCAAATCTACACATGCTGCAGTTGTAGGGTTGAGGATTTGCACCAAGACCATGCAGCCCATGAAACCTAAAATACTTACCATCTGGCTTTTTCAAGAAAAGATTTCATAACTGGGCATGGTGGTGCATGCCTGTGATCCCAGTACTCGGGAGGCTGAGACAGAATGACTGCAGGTTTGAGGCCAGCCTCAGCAACATAGCGAGGCCCTCAGTTACTCAGTGAGACCCTGTTTCAAAATAAAAATGGGCTAGGGGTGTAGCTCAGAGGCAAAACACCCCTGGATTTAATTCCTAGTATTTAAAAAAAATAAAAGAAAAAGAAAAAAAAAGATTTTGTATTAGGGTAAGGCTGGCTTCATGAAATGCATTTGAAAATGTTCCCTCCTCTCTAATTTTCTGGGAGAATTTTAGAAGAACTAGTACGGGTTCTTTATATTTTTGGTAGAATTCCCCCAAGAAGCCATTTGGTCCTGGGTTTTCCTTTGACAAGACACTTTCTATTATTATTGCTTCAATCTCTTTACTCATTATAGGCCTGTTCAGATTTTCTATTTGTTCAAGAGTTCGTCTTGGCAGGTTACATGTTTCTAGGAATTTATACTTTTCTTTGAGGCTATCCAATTTATTGTAAGCATACAATTGTCTATCGTTGTCTCTTGTAATCTTTTGTATTTTGTGCTATCGGTTGTGATGTCTCCTCTTTCCTTTGTTTTTATTTATTTGAGTCTTCTCTTTTTTTATCTTAGCTAATCTAACTAAATCTTTGCCAATTTCGTTTTTCAAAAAAAGAAAAGAATCAACAACTCTTAGTTTCATGGGTCTTTTCTATTGTTTCATCAGTTTCTATTTTGCTCTGCTCACGTCTTCCTTCGATTAACTTGGGATTAGCTCTTCTTTTTCTAGTTCTTTGAGATATAATTTTGGGTTGCTTATTTGAGGCCTTTCATCTTTTTTGATTTAGGCCGTAAGTTTCCCTCTTAGAACTGCTTTTGCTGTGTCCCATACATTTTATTTTATTTTATTTTATTTTTTTTTGCGGTACCGGGGATTGAACGCAGGGGCATTCTACCTCCGCGCTACGCCCCCGGCCCTATTTTTTATACTTTATTTTGAAACCGGGTCTCACGAAGTTGCGGAGGGCCTCACTAAGTAGAGAGAGGGAGAGAGAGAGAGAGAGAGAGAGAGAGAGAGAGAGAGAGGGAGAGAGAGATGAGGCTGGCCGCGAACCCGGATCCTCCGGTCTCTGCCTCCCAAAGTACTGGGATTACAAGCGTGCGCCACCACGCCCGGCTCCCATACATTTTAGTATGCTGTGCTCCCATTTTTGTTTTTTCTCAAGATATTTTTAAATGTCCCTTTTAATTTCTTCTTTGACCCAAGAGTTATTCAGGAGCATGTTGTGTAACTTCCACATATTTGTAAACTTTCCAAGATTCCTCCTGTTACTGATTTAAAACTTCCTACCATGATGGTCAGAAAAGATATTTGATATGATTTCATTCTTCTTAGATCTGTTAAGACGTGTTTTGTGGGCTAACATAAGATTTGTCTCGGAGGATGTTCTGTGGGCACTTGAGAAGAATGTGGATTCTGTCGCTGTTGGATGGGAGGTTTTGTGTATGTGTGATAGGTCCATTTGGTCCTTACTGATTTTCTGTCTGGATGATCTGCCCATGGTTGAAGTGGGGTGTTGAAGTCCTTGCTATTATTGTATTGCTGTCCACCTCTCCCCTCAGATCTCTTAACATTTACTTTATACATAGCTAGTGTCACAAAAATAACTGATTGGGGATATCAGTAACAAATGCACGACTTGTATGCCTGGTTTTGGCCAAGGTGTTGTTGTTTCCTTATTGGTGAATTTTTGTTCATAAAACCAATAAAATTTTTTTGCAAGGAACATGTTAGTAGCTTTTCAGTCAATAACTGCAGGTGCCAAGATTCAACTGCAAAGGACTTGTCAAGTGCCTGTATTGAATACCGATTAGGAACACCTACAGCTTTCACAGGACAGAGAGCAGAATTATCCTGGGTGACATGCACATAGGATTGTTGGTTGATTGCAAGTTTGATTGAACTTGTTCAGTCATTCCTTTTGAAGATTAGAGTTAGGGAGCTACATATTGGTGGCTCTGCCATTTTGGTTTTATGTGATTCTAGATGGGGGCAGGCAAACTTTTCTTACAAGATTCAAGTGGCCAGCATATCCAGCTTTGAGGGTCACGTGGTCTTGCTGTAGTTCCTCAAACTGCTGCTGCCTTGTGGGTGGAAATGGAGGAGCCATGTCCCATCTGACTTGATGGATGGACGCTGACATTTGAACTTCATGTAATTTTCACATGCCTCAGAATCTCATTCTTTTTGGATTTTTTTCTTCACTGTGTGATTTTGTTTTTGTTGTGGTACTCGGGATTGAACCCGGAGGCATTCTACTTCTGAGCTACACCCCCAGCCCTTTTTAAGTTTTTAACTTTGAAACAGGGTCTTGCTCAGTGGTTGAGGGTCATGCAAGGTTGCTGAGGCTGGCCTTGAACCTGCGATTCTCCTGTCTCAACCTCCCAAGTACTGGGATTACAAGCCTGAGCTGCCACATCCAGCTTAGTGGTATAAAAGAGTAAGCCTGGCTCTTAGCTCACAGGTGTTAGGAAAAGAGGTGGTAGCAGAACCGGCTTGTGGGCTGATTTGCTGACCACCATTAGTAGGTCATGGCA
>PVJS01002520.1:0-83698 GCA_004027185.1 Glis glis | reverse complement strand
GCCCTCTGCAACTTAGGGAGACCCTGTTTCAAAATAAAGAATAAAAAATAAGGCTGGGGGTATAGCTCAGTAGTAAAATACTCCTGGGTTCAATCCCCAGTACTGCAAAAAAAAAAAAAAAAGAAAAAAGAAAGAAACTGCTTTCTTGCACTTAAGCAAGTTCCTTGGAATGCTGGTCATACAAGGGATCTCTGGGATAATCGCAAACCTAACCTATAAACCCCCTTCATGTGATAATGCGTGCGGTACAGAGCCGTGGAAAGGACAAGTGCTTGTCGGGCATCTGGCTGCCACCGGACAAAGCACCGTGAGATGCTGTCATCTGGAGAAGCACCAGGTGCACTGCGAGAAGCGGACGTGCTGCTTGTCTGGCCCGTCGCCGCCGGACCTTCCCTGTAAGCAGTTTTCAATAAATCTGACCTCTCATATCCCACCTCCAGGTGTCTTCTTCAGTCTCTCAGCAACCTATCTCACGGCCTAGAACAGCAAGGTTGTGAGTCGTACGCGGTGCCGGTGACGTAGAGTTGTGGAGGGGAAGGCCAGGAGAACGCATGTGCAGACAGGGCGCTTCGCCAGGCAGCCCGCCAGTGCTGCATCAGTGTCCGCTGCTTGTCTGCTCACCTGCTGCCCTGTAACAAACCTCCGCAAACCAAGTGGCCTATGGCAGCAAAAATTTTCTTATGCTCGCAGATTCTGTGGACCAGGAATTTGGGAGGAGCAGGGGGGCACTCTTTTATGTTCTATGATGTCAGCAGGGACTGCCACGGGGATGATTTGAACGACTGGAGGTGAATGTGAACATATAGAATGGTGGTCCATTTCCAAGACAGCTGTGTGTGTGTGTGTGTGTATACTTAGGATTGAACCCAGGGGCTACCTCTGAGCTACATCCTCAGCCCTTTTTATTTTACTTTATTTATTTATTTATTTATTGCAGTACCAGGGATTGAACCCAGGAGCATTCTACCTCTGAGCTGCACCCCCAGCCCTATTTTTTGTTCTTTATTTTGAAACAGGGTCTCACTAAGTTGCAGAGGCCTCACTAAGTAGCTGAGGCTGGACGCGAACCCGAATCCTCCGGTCTCAGCCTCCCAAGTCCTGGGATTATAAGCATGCACCACCATGCCTGGCTCTTATTTTTTAAAACAGGGTATTGCTAGATTGCTGAGTCTCACTACATTGCTGAGGCTGTCATCAAACCTGCAATCCTCCTGTCTCAGCCTCCCAAGTACTGGGATTACAGGCATGGACCACCATGCTTGGCCCAAGATAGCTTCTTCACTCAACTGTCTGGGCCAGGGTCTGGGTGGATAGAGGACGATGGGCCCAACTGAGACTATTGAATGCTGGAATCTTCCATGTAGATTTGCAATTTCAATGCGTGTCTATATTTACACATTTTTCCCTTTCATGGTGCCGTATCAAGGTAATAAGTTTAATGAATTGCATTGGTAAACTTTCCATCTTTTACAGACTTCTGGAACTACTTATATAAAACAGAAATAATAGTTTCTTGCAAGTTCAAAGAAAGGAAATAGTCTTTAAAACCATTTGGAATCAGAGTCCTTCTCACCTATTTTTTCAATTCTTAGCCTATTCTTTGGCTTTCTTAGAGGGTTACTAGTCTGCTCAGATTCCTCATTTATTTCTTGAGAGTTTTGACAATTTATATTTTCTTAGAATATTGTCTATTTTATCAAGCTTTTAAAATATATTATCACAGAATTATCCACGTTATTTTTCCATGATTAAAATGTCTTCCATATCTTTGTTTATATCCCTTTACTTATTTCTAATTTTCAGTCTGTTTTCTCTTGCTCTTTTTTTAACTGCAAAGATTTGTTTAGTTTACAATGTTCTCTCTTTTTTCTGATTAATTAATGTCTCCTCCTTATATTATTAGTGCTATTCTCCTGCTTTTCATAGGTTTTCTGTGTTGCAAAGAACATTTTCCCACTTCTATTGAGGTTGAAACCAGAAAACCCATCTTTTTTCCCCTACAAAAATTTCATAATGTCTTATTAACAAGATTATCAACATAGTGGCAAAGGCTTCCATGATCCTCTATCAATTAATCCATTTACACATTTGGTAAAGCAAATTTATTTTTTAAAAAGAGTGTGCTACTGAATGGTTACACTAAACGTCTTTAGAGATATTTGGAGTATTATAGAAGATCAGTTTATAATTCACATCAAGCACTGCAGGTAGCCGTTTTAATTTCATATCACTATCTGAACTGTCAATTTTCATGTGCACACACACATAGGAGCCCATCTCTGTTTATCTCCCACTTGCAATTAAAAGCTCTGTTTAGCCCAATACTTCTCAGTACTATCACGTGTTCCACTGTGCTATTTCAGAATAATGATAGCTCGGGATTTAGGGCTGCAGAGGCCTAATTTTACATGAAAACATTTTTAGCAGAGAAAAAGACAAGTAAAACTGGTATTTAGTTAGGAACCAAGTGTTCAATCTTGGCATAGGAGCTAAGAAAGTTAGAAAGTAGAGAAAACATTCTTGACCCAGAGAAGCACGCAGCTCTGTCTGCTATACACCAGATAACATGCAACCTGCTTTTCATGTACCTTGTGATAATCCCTATAACAACTTCTCACAAACAAGGCAGGTTCTACCATCTCCATTCTGCAGATGAGGAGCCTTGTTTGAGAGAAGTCAAATAACTTGTCCATGGATGTGTACCTAACGAATAGTAATGCTGGTATTCAAACTGAAGTCTCTTTGAGTCCTGAACCTACACTCTTTCCCCTTCTTGGTGATTTTCAAACTCCAGGCGTCTCCAAGAGTATGACCAGCTTTATATCCCTTTTCTCTGTGTGTGCATGGATCTGGGTACTTTCTACTGACCCGGCCAACCCTGGGCTAGCTCCTCTTCCAATTATACATCAATTATACTTCCAATTTATACTTCCAATTTGAGAGAAACTGGAATTCAGCTTCTCTCAAATTGGGAAAGGCTTGGTAAATGCCTTTATTTTTGTTTTGTGGTGATCTCAGAAGGGCCATTCTCTAGGACAGAAGGCAAAACTGAAATAGACAAGCCCTCCGGGAATCTTAAAACTAACCCTTAAGAGAATAAGGTGATCTGTTTACTTGTCAAAAGTAAGAAACTAAACCATTTGGGGAGGGGGAAACATCATATAGAGCTCCATCCTTCTTATTTTTTATTTATCCAACAAAAATTATGAGATTATAAAGAGTAATCAGAAATCAAGAAAAGCAATTATAATAAAAACAAACCCACAGGTGACTCAGATATGGAATTATCAGAAAAAGGCTCTTAAATAACGATTAATAAGTTCAAGAAAAAAAGATGAAAAAAGGGAGAAATTAAGCAGAAACCCAAATTCCATAAAAAGAGCATCTTAGGGAGACAGTGTGCTTCAGGCGCTCCAAGACTCAGAACTCAACCAGCGGGAAGACTGCTTCTTGACAAGGAAAGAAAAGCAGCCCAAACTCAACAAAACAATGACAGTCGAAATCCAGCAGAATAGGAGGCAGCAGAGAAAGCAGAGGACTCTAAAGCGCTCCATTCATCTCACCTGGTGAGTGGAGAGCGGCGCATCTTGGAGGCCACACCGGCACCGTGGCTCCCAGAGACCCCCAGCAAAGAAGCAGCAGATCCCTGTGAAGCCAGCGGCTACAGGCATCATCAAAAGCAGTCAACTCCAGACTGTGATGAAGCTCAGGTGGGACCAGACCCGCACCTACGACGGGGACGGCTACAAGAAGCAAGCCCATGCTCTGCTTCCACAGTGAGAGCCAGAAGGAGAGACAAAGGTGATGTAGCCCTGCCCAGGAGCAGCCCAGCATGGAGGTCACAGGCGGATGAGCCATGGCCCCTCCCCAGAGCACTGAGGACACGGGTGGGTGAGCCACGGGCCCCCTGGAGGACACAGGCGGGTGAGTCACGGCCCTGCCCTGGAGCATCCCAGCGCTGAGGATGTGGGCGGGTGAGCTACGGCCCTGCCCCGGAGCACCCCAGCACTGAGGACACAGGCGGGTGAGCCACGGCCCCCCTGGAGGACACGGGCAGGTGATGGAGAAGACCTCAGATGAGTAGGGAAGGCGACATAACAGAGGAGGATGGGAGGGGAGAAGAGGGAAGCTCCCTAATGCACAGGACGTACATACACAAATATATCAGTCAACTACTATGCTGAGCACAAGAAGGAGGAAAGGGGGAGGGAATGGGGGTGGGAACTGGGGGAGGGCTAATTGACCTATGCGTGCATGTATACTTCTACCATCCTGAAACCCATCAAGATGTATGATTACAATGCACCAATAAAAAAATTTAAAGAAAGAGCATCTTAGTGTTCTCACTGCTGTATCCCCGTAAACCTGACCCCACAACTTAGAGGAAGGAAGAGTTATTTGTTTACAGGGGTTTTTTTTTTTTTGAGATCTCAGAGTTTAGTCCATATGAGGTTGAGGAACTGGAGCTCAGGCCATGGTGACAGGAAACAGAGAGAGGGAGAGCACACGGCTCTGCTCCTCACGTCACGGAGGCCGGAAGCAAGTGAGAGTGCAAGCAAGGGGAGGAGGAACCATATATAATTCCGAGGCCACCTTCCCCAGGGACCCACCCTCCCCACCCACACCCACCGCCCTGCCACCACCCACTGATGAGATTACAACCCTCGGGACTTAATTATATCAACCTTGAGCTCTTCAGGGGTCATTCTATATCTGACCATAACAAAGAGTCAAATGGAAGTTCTAGAATTGAAAAATAGTTAAGTTAGGAATTCAGTAGTAAGTTGGATATAGCAGAACATACTGAAGTGGAATACAGGTCAGTGGAAAGTATCCAGATAGATGAGACAGAGAGAGAGAGAGAGAGAGAGAGAGAGAGAGAGAGAGAGAGAGAGACGGAGAGAAAGAGAGGAGGGGAGAGGAGAGGAGGGGAGGGGAGGAGAGGAGAGGAGGAGAGGAGGAGAAGAGAAGAGAAGAGAAGAGAAGAGAAGAGAAGAGAGAGAGAAGAGAGGTAAAATAGAGAAAAGAGAGGAGTAAAGTACACAGGAAAATGACAGAAAAATTCTAACTTGTGTTGATAAAAAATTCCAGAAAGAGAGGAGAATGGGACAGTAGCAAAATCTAAAACACTGCTTGAGAATTTCCAAAAACTGAGAGACATAAATTCAAGAATATAATCCTAAAATAGGAAAAATGAGTAGAAAAATGGCACTTGGGCATATTTAAATTATGAAATCAAAATATCAAAGAGAAAATCATAAAAGATATTGAAAGAAAAAGGCCCATTACCTTTAGGGGAAAAACAATCAGAATAATGGCTAACTTTTTAACAAATGCTATGGAAGTCAGAAGAAAATAGAATGGCATCTTTAAAGAGTTGAAAGAAAATAAATATCAACCTACAGTGATATACCCAGCCCTCCCAAAAAATCCTTAAAAATGGAGACAAAATAAAGATGTTTTTAGACAAGTAGAAGCTGAGAGAATGGGAAGCTAGCAGATTTGCCCTGCAGGTAAGAACAAATGGAGGTCTACGGAATGTTGAGCCTAGAGGAAAGCGCAGCTATGCAGGAAAGAATGAAGAACGGCTGGATGGATCCGTTGTGAGTAGATATTAATAAATACCGATTGCTTAAAACAAAAATGATAATGGTATGTGGTGTAATTTAAAATGTATGGAGAAAGCCAGGTGTCATGGCGCACGCCTGTAATCCCAGTACTTGGGAGGCTGAGACAGGAGGATCACAGTTTTGAAGCTAGCCTCAGCAATTTAGCAAGACCTTGTTTCAAAATAAAAGGCACTGAAAAAGGGCTCGGGGTGTAGCTCAGGGGTAGAATGCCCCTGGGTTCAATCTCTAGTACAAAAAAAAAAAAGTTTGGAGAAGTAAAATGTATATCAATAGCATGAAAGACAGAATGCTAAAAGGATATACATTGTTGTCACATTCTTATAGTTTTTTGAAGTGGCAAGAGCACTAAGGTATATTAGTGCTCTTGCACTAATAAGGTATATTAAGGTATATTCTAATAAGTCAAATATACATATATATATATATTTTTTGGCGGTACTGGGGATTGAACCCAGGGACCTTCTACCTCCAGGCTACACCCCCACAGCCTGATATTTTATTCTTTATTTTTGAAACAGGGTCTCACTAGGTTGCGGAGGGCCTCACTAAGTAGCTGAGGCTGGCGTGAACCTGTGATCCTCGGTCTCAGCCTCCCAAGTACTAGGATAACAAGCTTGTGCCACCACGCCCGGTGTAAATATGCATATTTTTAGTTGAAGGTCTAACTGAAATGCTAAGAGTAGAGAAAAAATATAAAATACTTGATTAATCCAAAAGAAGGTATGAATGGAGAAAGAACAAATGAAGCATTAAGAAAACTAAAGGCACCACAAGAGACTGAAACCCAATAATAGAATCAATTGCATTCACTGCAAATGGACTAAATTAGACTAAACTGCCCCCACCTGGTAGACAGCAGGCTCATGTGAATATTTACATTTAAATCAGTAGTAAATAAAATTAAAAATGTAATTCCTCAGTTGCACAAGCCACATTTCAAGAGCTTAAAAGTTACACGTGGCTGGGCATGGTGGTGCACACCTGTAATCCCAGTACTTGGGAGGCTGAGACAGGAGGATCACAGGTTCAAGGCTAGCCTCAGCAACTTAGTGAGGCTCTCAGCAACTTAGTGAGATCCTAAATAAAAAATAAAATAGGGCTGGGGAGGGGTATAGCTCAAAGATAGAATGCCCCTGGGTTTAATCCCCAATTTTAAAAAAAAGAGTTACATGTGGCTTGTGGCTACTGAATTAGCAGAAATATAGAACATTTCTATCATTATAGAAAATTCTATTGGATAATATTGAAAAGAAAACTCCAATTAAAATCAAAGATTAGCAGACCAGGTTTAAAAAAAATCCAACTATTTGCTGTTTACATGAGAAATGATCAGACTAAGGGCACAGGTATATATACATACAAGTACAGTGGACCCCTGAACACCATGGGCTTGAACTGCATGGGTTCACTGAAATGTGGATTTTTTTTAAGATTTATAACAACTGGTAAAATTTTCAGATAATCTGCATAGCCTAGAAACATTGAAAAAAGTAGGAAAAAGTTGGAAATGTCATTAATGCATATGACATATATATATATATCTATATATATATATATAGATAGATAATTGTCTGTTATAATATGCCACCATAAAATATATATATATAGATAGATAGATTATTGTCTGTTATAATATGCCACCATAAAATATATGCAAATTATAAAGTTAAAATTTATCAGAATATATGCATACAAGCACTTATAGGCCATATATGGTGCCATTTACAGATGAGAGAAATGTAAATGAGTATAAAGATTTAATGTTAAAGTATAACTGCATAAAATTAGCTGTAGTACATACTGTACTACTTCTTCATGCTATTCGGGTGAGTTCAAGTGTTGCACATTTCTGCTTAAAAATGTCCTATGATATTAATCATCTCCAATTTGTTTTATGAGGCTAGTATGACCCTGTTAACAAACATAATGGAAACATTATAAAGCAACATTTCTCATGAACCTAGACTCAAACATCATCAGCAAAACGTCAGCAATGTAAATCCAAATATGTATATTAAATGTGTAATGCATAGGGTCAAGTAGAATTTCTCCAAAAACATAAGATTGAATTAACATTTCAAAACCAGTCAATGTGATTCATATAATAAGAGAATAAAAGCGAGAAAGCATATAACCATGTCAATAGATGCAGAAAAGTGTTCGATAAAATAACAAAAATTACTCATAAAAATTCTCAGCAAACTGAAAATAGAAGGGAACTTCCTTGTCCTGAAAAAGATTCTACATTGAACCATCTGAAACTTCTGCTCATGTGATCATTTTTCGACTTTGACTTATAAAATAGCTATTTCATATAATTCAACTTAAAAAAACTATAGCTGTCATTCTATTTAATAGAGAAGCATTGACTGCTTTATTATTACATTTGGGAATAAGGATATTCTCTCTCACCACATTTATTTATCAGTGCATTTGAGGATCTAGCCACTGCAACAAGGCAAGGAAAAGAGTTAACAGGCATAAAGATTGGAAAAAGAAAAGAAAAACTATTACTTTGAAATCTCCAAAGAATGTACAACCCCAATCAAAATTCCCATTTTTCTTTAGTAGAAAATGCTAAGCTAATTCTAAAATTTATGTGGCTGTAAAGAGAGCCGAGCATAGCTATGAAAACTCGAAGAACAAAGCTTATAGGATTTCAAGACTTACTATAAAACTATAATAACAAAGACAGTTTTGTATTGGTATAAACATAGACAAATAGGTTGTGAAACAGAGTCTGGAAAAAAGACCCACGCATATATGGTCACTTGGTTAGGTGATACCTATATCACCTGATTATGATAATGCTGCTGCTACAGAGCAGTGAAGAAAGTATTGTCTTTTCAGTAAGTGGTGCTCAATGAGCTGGATTCCTAATGGGGAAAAAAAGCACTTCAGTGCCTACGCCACATCATGCATAAAAATTAATCAATATAAGAAGCATTCTAGACCTTAAAAAAAAAAAGAAAAAAAGCCGGGCGTGGTGGCGCACGCTTGTAATCCCAGTACTTGGGAGGCTGAGACCGGAGGATCACAGGTTTGTGGCCAGCCTCAGCTACTTAGTGAGGCCCTCCGCAACTTAGTGAGACCCTGTTTCAAAATAAAGAATAAAAAATAGGGCCGGGGGTGTAGCTTGGAGGTAGAATTCCCCTGGGTTCAATCCTCGGTACTGCAAAATATATATATAAAACACTTCTCTTTCTCAGATGAGAATCAAAACCCAACTGAACAAAATGCTCCATTTTCCCCACTCCACGCCCATCGCTGTCCTCATGACTGTGCAAACAGCCCCACACTGGTTCTCTGCCTCTCGCTCCATTCTGGCTTGTATGGTCCCCCTCTGACCCTGGGTGCCACCCAGTGACCTTCAGATACCTCCCTCACCTTCAGATACCTCTGCACCACGGGCAGCCCGGAGAGCCCCGGAAACAGGGAGGAGGAGGAGCAGCCGAGCAGGCCTCCCGGCATGGCGCTGCCAGGACAATCATTTAGCTTTGTTTCCTTCAAGTTGATGGGAAACAGCAGGAAAACACACTCCGACTTCCAGAGGCTTCTACTGGATCTTCCCCCAATCTACTTCTCCATTTATAATTACATGTATTAACAAGTTCATGGTGATGATACGTGAAGAAGCATATTATGTAATCAGATTGTCTTTGATGGTATAGTTAACGCTAATGTGATGATTATGTGCGAACATTTAAATATATGACACTCATTATCAAAAATTGATTTAAGGACCAGACACCAGGGTTTTTTCCCCCCTCTATATTCTTTCATGTTCTTTGTCTCTAAGTTCTTACTAATTCAGTAGGATGGCACATGTCTAACTCATCCTTTAATGAAAGGACCTGGCTGACATTGTGCTAGCCGAGACTGTCGGTCACCCTCAGTCCTCCCCTGGGATCTTTGGGATGAGAACTGGCCCCAAGGATTTCTCTCTGGGTGTTATGGTTTGGATATGAAGTGTCTCCCCAAAGTGTCTCCTTCACGTGTTGAAGTCTCATTCCCCCAAGCAGCCACGTTCAGAGGAGGGGCTTTGGGGAAGTGGTTGGATCACGAGGGCTCTAATCTCATCAGTAGATAAACCCATTGATTAATTCATAATCACAGTGGACTACTGGGAGGCAGTGGAGGCTGTGGGAGGTGGGTCCTAGATGGAGGAAGCAGGTCACTGGGCATGTGCCCTGGAAAGGTATTTCTTGTCCCCAGCTCCTTTCCCTCTCTTTCTGCTTCATGGCTGCCGTGAGCTGAACAGCTTTCCTCTGCCACGCCCTTCCACCATGATGCTCTGCCTCTCCTCAGGCCCAAAGCAATGAAGCCAGCCAACCATGGACTGAGCCTCTGAACCATGAGCCCAAATAAACTTTTCCTCCTATTATTTTTTTTATGTTGGATATTTTGGTCACAGCCACAAAAAGCTGACCAACACCCTGAGATTCCAACTTTTCACTAACAAAGTGGGGTACTTAAAATGTCAGTCAGTAGAGGATCGGTTAAATCAATTGCGGGACACACAATAAAATGCAGTGCAACTCTTAGAAAGATTGAGGCTGGTGGATCTCTTTGTTTTGACAGGTCCAAGACCTGCCGTTAGGGAAAAATTCAAATAGAACGTGATCCTTTACAAAATAATCAAAGTATTCATGTGAACAAAAGAATTTAGAGGACTGTGCGCCAAATCACTACTGATATTGAACTCAGACAGGTGAAATTATGGAGGACTTCTGCTTCTTAGAGCAAATATTTCTGTGATGTTTTGAAAGTCTAATAATATGCAAACATTTCTTTTGGGAAAAAATAAAAAAAATGAGGGAGGGAGAGAGAGAGAGAAAGAGAGCGAGCGAGCGAGCGCTGGATGTTCTCCATGTATTCTTCATGGTCAAAATAGCACCTTTCTAAGGCCATTGTCCTCCCTGCTGCTCTGGCCATCATGGGAATTTGGGACAAACTAGGTCTTTGAGGGTGCTGAGAAACATTAATTTCAGCATGACAGAACCATCCACCCAGAGCCAGGGACAGGAGGGACTGGGTGCAGTGCACAGGTGGCACGCACTAACATGCATCAGTACAACCGTTTTGCATTGTTTAACTCTCATTTGAACACAACCCCTCTTATTTGAACACAACCCCCCCCAGTACTCAACATGACCAGTAGGTGGCACCAGGGCTTCTGCTGGAGCTGCCTGGCTCTGGGTGGATGGAGAGAATCCTCACACAGGTTTTCCCAGCAGTGGTGACAGTCCCTTTTGTCCACCCAGGTGGGAGGTATCCTTCTGTGATTTCTGCCTGACTGGGGAGGAGGAAGATGCTGGTGGACTCAAGTTTTCAGAAGAATCTCAGGATTATCCCTCCATCTAGAGAGGATGCTGGGGCAGAAGAGAAGGCAGTTTTGTGAGGCCATGGCAGAAATCCCATCTCCATAGACCCAGACCTCCGGCCTGGCGAGCTCCATCACTGAGGAGGAGCTTCCTCAACGGCACTGCAGAAACCAAAGAGACCTCGGTTCAAAAAAGCAAATGGAAAGAAGGTTGACTCCACTCGTAAGAACAGTACAATGAAAACTACCCTGAACTGGACCATCTCTTCTGGTAATGGCGGAGTAGGGCACTACGGATTGATCCTTCTGCAGATAGCAACTATAATATCTGAATAATATTTCCAAAAGCAGCTACCTGAAGGTTTTGGAGAGTAAAGAGAAACAGTGGATTGGGTAGTGTCCATGCTCAGAGGAGGGGAGTTCTATTGGTGTAAGTTGCCTGGGACAGGGGCAATGTGTGTAAGCTTGGCGTGGTGGGTGTGGCTGGGAAAGCTGTAGTCTTTCTGGCCTGGAGATCAAGAGGGCTGAGTAGGGCATCCAGCCACTGCAGAGAAAGGGGAGGAGTCTTGGTAGAGAGAGCTAGAGAAGGGATCCCCAGTCTCTTTCTTCACCTCTGGCTTCACCTCTTTCTTTCATCTCTGGCTCTAAAAATTCCTAGCTGAAGACAAAAACAAAGTAAAAAAATAACAAACAAACAAAACAAACAAAAAACCAAACCAAACGAGACAAAAAAAATCCCCAACAACAATATAAACTCTAAACCAAGATTGGAGCTTCCACTCAAGAAAAAGAACTTACAGTTTGTGTCCAACCAAGTCAGAAACAAAAGAAACACCAGTCAGTGGTAAAAATATAAAGGAGTCTAGAATCTCCATAACCTAACATTTATAAGACTAAGATACAACATCCAAAAGGTCTAGGATAATATCCCAAATCACCTGACATACAGTGAACTAGGAATATGGGGGGAAATAGGATTCATTCTCAAGAGAAAAGCACCACCAACCTCAAGATGAACCATATGTTGGAATTATTAGACAAAAATGTTAATGCAGTTAATATAAATATGATTAGTGATGTAAAAGTATGTATGCTACCAATGAACAAAATATAGGAAATCTCAGCAAAGAAATAGATATCATTGAAAGAATTAACAGGAAATCTTAGGTCTTAAAAAATGTAATATGTGCCTGGTGTGGCGCATGCCTGTAATCCCGGTACTCGGGAGGCTGAGATGAGAGGATCGCAGGTTCGTGGCCAGCCTCAGCAATTTAGTGAGGCCTTCTGCAACTTAGTGAGACTCTTTCAAAATAAAAAATCAAATAGTGCTTGGGTGTAGCTCAGAGGTAGAATGCCCCGGGTTCAATCCCGAGTAACACACACACACACACACACACACACACACAGAGCAATATGTAAAGTAAAAGTTCTCTGTACAGACTAAGCAGCAACAGGGGGAAGACTAGGTAAACTTGAAAATAAATCAATAAAAATTGTCCAGGCTAAAGGAAAGAGAGAAAAAGAGATTAAAAAAGAAGAGGAAGAAGAGCAGAACTTCAGGGACCTGTTAGATGACATCCCGCAGAATGACATAAGTGTACTTGGGATTCCAGAAGAAGAGGAAAGAGAATGGGCAAAAGATATATTCGAAAAAAGAATGACTCTGAATTTCCCAAGTTTGTCCTAAGTCATGGATTTACAGATTACGCTTGTTCAATGAATCCCAAGCCAGATAAACACAAAGTAGAGCGTCCTGAACATACTGTAGTCAAACTGCTAAAAGCCAACGAGCACATCTTGAAAGCAAAGGAGGAAAAGCAATGCATGATCTACAGCGACGGCGATTCAGCACACAGCAAACCTCTCCGCAAAAACCCGGGCGGCAAGAGTAAAAATAGGACAACATCCTTAAAGGGTCGAGTTCAAAGCCACAACCTTGAATTCTATATTCAATAAAAGCACGTTTCGGCAATAGAGGTGAATTAAAGACATTTTCATATGTAAGAAAACTAACTTCATCAGCAGCAGAGACCTGAACCAGAATCAGTGCTACCTCGGATCTTCAGAAAGGAACGAAAAGCAGGGAAATTATAGATATCTCAGCAAATATATTAAAAAAACACCGTTTTCCTTCTCTTCCAGCTGGAATTTCTTATGTAATTGTTGAAAGCAGAAATTGTAACACTCTTTAGAATTCGTAACCTGTGTAGATGTCCTATATGTAGATAAAGCATAAAACAGTGGACATTAACTGGACTTCTAATTTGAGTGAAAGGGAATGATACTAACTGTAAGTAGACTTTGAAAAATTAAGGTTCTATATATTTTGATCTCTAGAGCAATCATCAATATAATACAAAATAATATACCTAAAAAGTGAATAAAAATGCAAATGGAATCCTATAAAATACTCAACTAATCTCTACCCACCTTAAATACCATTTAGGAGGAATAGAGAGAAAAGAAAGGAAAAAAGGTGGACAATTAGAAAATAAATAATAAAATGGTAGCACAAACACAACCATATGAATAGTTATGTTAATTATCAATGCACTAAACACTCCACCTAAAGGCAAAGTTTATCAGAATGAATACAAAAGCAAGCTTCTAACCGGGTATGGTGGCGCACGCCTGTAATCCCAATACTTGGGAAGCTGAGACCAGAGGATCACAAGTTCGAAGCCAGCCTCAGAAATTTAGCAAGGCTCTCAGCAACTTAGTGAGACCCTGTTTCCAAATAAAAAATAAAATAGGGCTGGGGGTATAGCTCGGAGGTAGAATGCTCCTGGGTTCAATCCCCAGCACCACACACACACACACACACACACTCACACACACACACGGAGCTTTCATTACATGCTACCTAGGCAAGATGGACTTTAAACATAAAGACAGAAATAGTTGGAGGGTGATGTGAGGACCAGGCACCATGGGTACCCACATCACCCAGCATAACAGCTGCACCCAGTAGGTGCTCAAGGAACGTAGACAATGCCATTATTCATAAAATACCAACGTTTCTTGACTTATGATGAGGTTATGTCCCAGTCCCAGTAAACACATTATAAGCTAAAAATATTTTAAGTTGAAAAGGCATTTCATATACCTAACTGACAGAGCATCATAGCTTAGCCTGGCCTCCCTAAATATGCTCAGAACACCTATGTTAGCTCGTGATGATGGCAGTGGAGGGGTCACTGTGGCTTCTCCAAGGACAACATAAAAGGCCCGGTACAGCCAGGCTTCCAGAAAGATCTATGCAAGGAAGGTTGTATGTGAACATAGTAGAAAATGAATGCCAGGCCCCTTATTGCCAAGAGACCCAAGCTGTTCTAGGCCAAGCTTGCCTCCCGGCCTCTGAACACTGCAAAGGGAAATGTCTTCCGTACAGCTGCTCTGTGCTCCTTGCCTGGAAGGTTGTCTTTCTCTGGGGAAAACTTGTGGATAGGAGGCTTCCTCCCCCCACACCATATTATGGTATGGTGGATGGAAGCCTGTCTTTATTGAATATCATCTATGTACAAATATACACAGATAATATCATCTATGTACATATATCTATGTACATATGTATATATACATATATAAGAACTGCAGACATAGGCACAGAGTCTGCTACGACTAAGGGGGCGCATGTGCCCAGGCAGAGGTACAGTTCGAGCAGGAAAAAAGAAAAATGTATGTCTATTACTACAGTTTTATGCATCTATGTCACAGGCAAATATAGACACCTGGAGACTATCAAAGCAAAATTAAAAACTCATTGGAAGGAGAGGACAGTACTTGCCTAGATGCCTATAAATCTTCAATAACCGACTCTCCTTGGGCGTAACATCAAATGTTCCCTTTCTTTTTGGTGTCTCATTAGGGAGGAAATTTATTGCCCAACTCTTGAACTATGTCCATTTTTAAAAAACATTCTATGAATATTTCCAGGAAACACACACTTGATTTTATATTAGCTTTATGCCACTGAATGGGGGAAAAGCTTGGTTTTCCCAACGATGAAATGCCGCTAATCATGAAATTAAAGGAGATAGCATGTACTCAGTTGGAAGTGACAGCAGTTTCCCATGAGTGTATCCTACCCTGGCTCCCTTTGATAAGTTACAATGATGTCACCAAATCCCAGGCCAGTTCACAATGCACTTCCCCCACTCCCCCTCCCCCAGGGCCTGCGTCCCCATCTATAAGTGGATCCAAAGAAAAGCCTTCAGAAGAACCAGACTCGCGTGGCAGGGTTGTTCCCCAGCTGGGCTTGCTCACTCGCCATGGTGGGAAGAGTTTGCGAAGGACCAGGAAGGAAAAGAAAAACGATAAAGAAAAATCAATGAATTGCATATGGTGCCCGTTAAAAATAAAAGAGAGGATGAAGGGCTGAGGGAACCTGTCTCTGCGAGGGCCCTGGCATCCAGCAGGATGGAGCAACTAACTGTTCCTTGTTCCTGTTATCCTGTGTGTCAGACTACAACCCGGTGACAAGGTCTCCACTGAGCACTGAGAGAGGAAGGGGTGGGGCGCAGGGAGGCCCAGGGGAGCAGGGAGACTGGGCGGCTGACCTGGCTCTGGCCCGGTGGTCTCTGTGAGACTCTTCAGAGAAGATTGTCATGGGCATGGGAACCCCCACCAAGCAAGAGGAACTATTCAGGTTTCTGCTAACACTTTGGAAAACCAGGGGAACATGGAAGGTGGGATTTTGAAACACCCAAGGCCAGCCTGTCCTCACAGTTGGAGATGAGGCTGGCTGGGTTTACTGTGGGCCCCAGGGTATGGGTCTCCTTCCCAGTCCCCTGAGGCTAAAGACACTGCCATCAGCATCGTTGCTGGGCCTTGCTGAGGGCAGCTGCGAATTCTTTCCACTCTCTCTAGAGATTTAAAAGAACAAAATGAAGATAGACGTGCATACTGAGTTTTTAAATAAAACGAGATACAAAACAGAACTGCAGATCCATTCAATTTTGGGTTAAAAATGTGTCTGTTGTGGGGGAGATATCTCATATAAAAACTAGAATGGAGAAGAATCTCAAACGACTTAGCAGATGGCATAACTAGATGTAAGGCTCATTTTCCATTCTGGCTTTCTGATTTATGATTTGGGTCTTTAATTAAGGATTCCTTGGACGAATGTCTTTTACGAAAACCATTTGCCTCTTTCAACTAATACTGATTTTAATTTGGTCAACTAATAATTGAATGTCTATTTGGCCAAAGACTGAGATGAACATGACAAAGAGTCACACACAAATAATTAGTATTTAAATAGATAGATGTATGATGCTACTTTGACATGATAGTATGAAACTAAACATATGCTAAACTAAACACATGTGCATGTATGTGTTTGTTTATGTACCTGTTTAGAAATGTGCTTTTTAATTTTTTCTTTTTTGTGGTACTGGGGATCAAACCCAGGGGGCATTCTACTTCCAAGCTACACCCCCAGACCTTTTAAATTCTTTTGGTTTGAAACAGGGTCTCTCTGGGTTGCTGAGAGTCTTGCTATGCTGCTGAGGCTGGCCTCGAACCTGCAATCCTTCTGTCTCAGCCTCCCAAGTACTGACATTACAGGTGTGTGTCACCATGCCTGGCTTGCTTTTTAATTTTCGAAAACAGGTATTCATTTTTTTTTTAATCCAGCAAAGCCTGACAAGGCTCAAAATACGACTGCTCAGATAACCCTGAAGACCTTTCTAAGGGAAAAATGTTACATGAGTACATAACTGGGAATCTGGAATTGTGGCAAAAACTCAAAACTCTTGTTTCAATTTTTCAAGGTCCAGTGTGTTTTGGTTTCCTAGAGTGGTTCTAACAGCACTATGACTGGGGGGGCTCCAGACAGCAGAGATGTGCTCTCTCACAGTTTTAGAGGCCAGAAGTCAGGAATCAAGGTGTTGGAGGTTGTAATTTCTCTCCTGGCTTCTGGTGGCGGTCGGCAGTCCTCTGTATTCCTTGGCTTGCCGCAGCATCATCCTGACCTCCGGCCCCATTGTCACATGGTGATGTCATCACTCTGTCTCCCTGTGTCTCTTCTCTTCTTGTAAAGACACTTCATTTATTACATTGGATCGAAGGTCTACTCTACTCTTACATATTACTTAACTTACATATTAATTACATCTGCAAAGACCTTATTTCCAAACAAGGTCACATTCATAGCTCCCAGGGGTTAGGACTTTACTATGACTTTTGGGGGGGGGCACAATTGAACCCATGATGCCCCATTAAGAATATCTAGTTTTCTCCTAGGATTTAGAATTACTTAACATCTTATTATTTCAAAATAGCTGAAGAAAAGCAACCCAACATATTTTCCTACATGTTTCTTTTTTTAATGAAAACTATAATAATCATTTATTACTGAGCTTTTAATTAATAACAGAATGAAAATTACGTGACTACACTAGCACATGGCATTGGATATTAAAATGATTAAAGTAGTCTAATCCCACTGGGCATGGTGGGACATGCTTGTAATCCCAGTACTCGAGAAGCAGAGACAGGAAGATTACAGGTTCGTGTTCGTGGCCAGCCTCAGCAATTTAGCGAGTGAGGCCCTCCACAACTTAGGGAGACCCTGTTTCAAAATAGAAAATTATAAAATAGGGCTGAGGGTATAGCTCAGATGCAGAATGCCCCTGGGTTCAATCCCTAGTAACACACACACACACACACACACACACACACACACACACACATAGTCTAATCCCTACAAAATGATAAAAGAATACTACATGTTTCTTAATAATCAAAAATTGGGGGCCAGGCGTGATGGCGCACACTTGTAATACCAGTACTTTGGGAGGCAGAGACCGGAGGATTCGGGTTCGCGGCCAGCCTCAGCTCTCTCGCTCTCTCTTTTCCTGTCTCTCTCTCTCTCTCTCCTTAGTGAGGCCCTCCGCAACTTCGTGAGACCTGGTTTCAAAATAAAGTATAAAAAATAGGGCCGGGGTTGTAGTGCAAAGGTAGACCGCCCCTGGGTTCAATCCCCGGTACCACAAAAGTACCCCGGTACTCACTAAGTAGAGAGTGAGAGACAGGGAGAGAGAGAGAGAGAGAGAGAGAGAGAGCTGAGGCTGGCCGCGAACCCGGATCCTCCGGTCTCCGCCTCCCAAAGTACTGGGATTACAAGCGTGCGCCACCACGCCCGGCCCCATGCCTCTTTTCTATCAGGGTACAGATAACTTGGAATTGAGTCAGCACTTTTCCTAAATTTATCCCCATAGCTGGGGGCATATAACTCTCTGATCAGCCAGATTCCTAGAATAAAGAAGGGGGAGGGAACATTGGAACTGCTAAGAAAGCCAGGGGACCATTACTAGAAGAAAGCAGGCTATGAAGACAGAGGTCCGGCCTGTGACAAATGGTCATTGTACACCCCCTACTGTAACATTCTGTGGCAGCAATCTGGTAGGACTAGGACAAATATAGGAACCACAGGTCTATGGGGGTGGTGGCTGGACATAAAATTTGAAATGTGAGAAAAATGTTTATTTAGGGGTAAAACACTAGGAAAATCGGGGATAGAGAAGAAAATGACCATTCAAGGCCCAGGGAAGTGGTGTTACTCCAGTTTCCTGGAGAGCCTACAATCAGAGTTCTAGAATATTCAGCCATATCTTTCTCTCTGTTACTTCTAGGGCCACTCCAATGGGATTGCAGGGCTGAAGTCCACAGATCTAGGTGGGGAGAGACTTCCTGCCTTCCTTTCTGCTCTGCTCGCTGTATTCAATTTTGGGGGTGGGGGTGGGTGAGAGAGGGTCAGACTGGTCTTTGGGTGGGAAGCAAGAAAGACTCAGGTACTCAGAAAGATGATTGCCAACCTGATTGTACCTATGGAGTGTCGATGTGACTGTGCTTCAGAGGGGGCAGTGGGGGCAGTGGGGACTCCACTGGGTGGAAAGACAGAAGCACCACCATTCCTGGTTGAATAAGATGCTCAGAAAACTGCACTTTCTTCTGTGGCTCTGACTTTCAGTTTAGAACTCTTTGTCATGATCAGAGCTGACACAGGGTCCAAGTCAGAGTAAACACTTTGTTAGGTAAATTTGAATGAATATGCATGTGGTAGTGCTTTGGGACTGGCAGTGGGGCCTTTGGTGAGGAAATCAGTAAGACAGGGTATACAGAACATCTCGGGAGGGTCTGCCTGGGAAAGGGGCTCCTTGCTCTACTGCTTAGGAGGCCATGCTCCACAGGCTCATGGAAGTCAGTTTGGAGGCAGCTCTAGCCCAGATCTCAGTTTGCCTCTCGTGCCATCTTCTATGTCTTTGTCTTTCTGTAATAAGGTGACACATATGATTCATGTAAGGGTTGCCTGTGGCCATGCTCAGCTCAGGTCCCTTCCAGAACACACACTGGTGTGACACGCACAAAGCTTTGAAAACTCATCCAAATCTTTACCAAAGTCACTCCAAGCCAAGTAGAGTGACTTATGCCATTTATAATAAAATGTCCCCACACATCTCTCCATTCTTCCAAACCCCATGGACCTCAGTTTTCTCATCTGAAAGATCTCCACTGGGTAGTGGAACTCCACTGGGTAGAGTTTTGTGGGCCCTGACTGTGATAATACCTGTAAAGTGTTCAGCACAATGCCCAACTCACATTAAGCCCCCATCCTTCCAGTACTGTGTGACCCCAGTTCCCACAAACCCTCTTTGCCTAAGAATGGCTCTCGTAGACATGGCGCACTGCCCTTCGCACCCATGGACTCCAAATGTCTCCATTTCTCCATGGACTTCCTGAATTAATAGCACGGTCTCTCATTAAGCCTGACTCTAATCACAGCACCAGTGGAAAGCTGTTTGCAGAGAGCAGGTCGGGCAGGGGCAGGCTCGGGGGACTCTCTGACTGCTACTTCCCACTTGGAGTGCTCAGGACAATGCCTGTCCCCCAACTAGATCCAACACCTTCAATGCAAGCGGTTCTTCCTGGGAACTATCCCAGGAAATTCTTAAAACTCTAACAATAATTATATTAATAATTATGGCTCTCTCAAAACCCATTTCTGCCGCCCTCCCATTTTCTTCCTCTACTAGAATGGCAGGAAAATGAAAAACTCACCTGTCTGGCTGTTAGCTAGGCATGGGCATGGGACGTGGTCTGGCCAGACAAATGGGAGTGGATGTGCACTGGGAATTTCTGGGAAGACTTTTATTTCCATCCTTTTCTCCCCTTCCTTCTTTTCCTTAGAAATGCAGATATGAACACTGGGGCTACCACAGTCATCTTGAGGTCCTGAAGGAAAGTTCCAGATACTCACAGCGACTTCAGTCCTAACATCCTAGAACTTGTTGAGCCATCACCAGCAGATGTCTCCTGGATTTCCTAAGTGCTTAAGCCGTGTATTAGAGTCGAAAGTGTGGAATTCAGATACAGGAAAGACCATACTGAGCAATAGTAGGCATGAGTGGCTCTCAAACATCAGCTGGTATAGAACAGGGGCTGGCAAACTCTGGCCCGTGGACCCAATCTGGCTCACCTCCTATTTCCTGAACACAATCTGTTGGTTCACCAGTGCTTTACATGTTGTTGATGTCTCGTGATCTGGTGGCAAAGTTCGAGTTGTTGCGACAGAGACTGTCCGGCCAGTAAGGCTTAAACATATGTCCTATCCGGCCCTTTAGGGGGTTTGACAACCCCTAGCACAGACGACGGGTTGGCGGAAGGGGTGAAAGAGGGACCATAATGCAATGGGAAAAGATGCCTGAAGATTTAAAAAGTCACAGGTTAAAAAAAAAAGAGAGTCAGAGAGATCTGAGTCCAAATGTCAGTTCAGTGCTCGCCTGTTGTAAGTGAACTCTGCAGTTTCCTCATCTGTGAAATGAGGACAATGGTAGCCCCATCGCTGGGTTGTCAGGATGATCAAATGCAATAGCACGGTACCCACAGATGACGAGACGTGAGTGCTTGCCACTCTACTTCTTTCCCAGTCAGTGGTGTAAGAAAAGACACAGATGTGGGTCTCTGAGAGGCCACTAATGGGATGGGACAAAATGGCACACGAGGAAAGCTTTGGAGGTGAGGTGAGATGGCACCTGAAGGCAGGTGTCCCTTGCTGACCCAGTGCGAAAGGAAAATTCAGAGGCCCTTATTAAAAATTATTAAGGATTTCCAGATGGTGATGGCAGATCATTAAGCCTATTCCAGGGTCTTCCAAGTGCGGGGTCCGATGCACCTGCTAGTCACATGACCCAGCTGTGAGTCACCAGATGAGACCTCTCCATCCTCAAGAAGATACTGGCAGAGCGGAGGGAGTGTGAACCCTCGAGGGATAAGATTTGGATTCTAGCCTTGACACTGCCACTTGTCAGGTGTCTGGGCTAACGAATTATGTGTTCTGAGCTTCCGTGTCCTCTGGAAAGTAGGAAGGATTAGGAAGGACCACGTGGAAGCTTGTTAAGCCCAGTGAGTGGCACTCCGTAGCCCTTCATAAAGGAAAGTTCTCCATCGCCCTCCATACATGAAAGTGCTTTTTCCTTTGATGGATTTATTGTTCTGTGGTCAACATGTGTAGTTTACATGCTATGTTTGTCTGGAACCCAAGGAGAACACATGAGCCAGTCAGATGGAGCTGGAACCTCTGAGAATTTGATTCTCAATAAGCATTCACTTCCACCGCACTGAGAGCACATGCCCTCCCCAGGAGTGGCCAGTGCTTTTGAAGTGGAGAAAGATGCTAATGGAAGGGAAAAGTAGCACCTTTCTCCTTGCCCAACCTCCCATCTCCCATGCCATTAGAGTTTCCAAAAATGCTGAGTTGAAAATAAAAATCCAGCCGGGCGTGGTGGCGCACGCTTGTAATCCCAGTACTTTGGGAGGCGGAGACCGGACGATCCGGGTTCGCGGCCAGCCTCAGCTCTCTCTCTCTCTCTCTCTCTCTGTACTTAGTGAGGCCCTCCGCAACTTCGTGAGACCTGGTTTCAAAATAAAGTATAAAAAATAGGGCCGGGGGCGTAGCACGGAGGTAGAACGCCCCTGCGTTCAATCCCCGGTACCGCAAAAAAAAAAAAAAAAGAAAAAGAAAATAAAAATCCACCCTGCCCAATGGCCCCTGTCTTACATCTATTTGGTGTTAGCCCCATAGAATGGCTACCATTCCCATTCAGAGGAGGGGCCCCTTGGCCTGCTGCAGATTGACACAAGCAGCGCCACGCTCTCTGAGAGGTGGCAGGTGTTCCGGGTGGCTCTTAGGGCACCTCGAATGGGATTTGGATAATGTGCATCTGGCAGGTGGTAATTTGAGTCCCCGGGTTAGCAAGTGGCTGCTCACCCAGGAAGCCATGCACACTCTCTGGAGGGAAGCAGTGGGGCTGGGCCTGGTCTGGGGAAGCCAGTGCCGCGGGTGACTGGGGTGTTGGCTCTATCCCTTGGTGAGCTCTGTCCTGGAGCCAGGAATCAGGAGGACACCTGGACAGTTTGGCTTGGTTTTCACTTTTAATGAAAACGGTGGCTCTCTGTCCTAGTTAAGGGACAGTTTTATGAGCATCCACCTATGCAGTCACACATGCTCTTTCCATTGTTTTGGAACAGCTTTGAGAGCTGCTCCACTTCCTCAGTCCAGGTAGAGCTGAAGCACACCGCACCTTCCACAGCCAGTGATCCTGGCCGCTGGAAGCAGCATGCTGACGATTTAATCATGGGCGGAGTTTTGAACTTGGCAACATGAGCACAACCTCTGCCTACCGCAACAGAAGATGCTTAAAAAAAAAAAACCTAAGAAAAGCATCCATAGGACATAGCAAAAATCATTATCATTAGGGGATGCTGCTCTTTTGTTTTGTCTTGTTTTTGACGGCACAGTGCCTCAGAAAATAAATGAACACCGCATCCCTTCTGAATCGGTCTGAGCAGACAATACGTTCTGCATCTCCGATTTCCCCTTCCGGCTGGCCCTGCACTGCACATTGGTCTGCTCAGCCTAGGCGCACGCTGATGCTGGTGTTTGGAGACAGGGCTTTGAGCACACAAAGAGAGCGAGTTAG
This sequence comes from Glis glis, assembly GCA_004027185.1. Taxonomy (NCBI): domain Eukaryota; kingdom Metazoa; phylum Chordata; class Mammalia; order Rodentia; family Gliridae; genus Glis; species Glis glis. The sequence goes on along the minus strand of PVJS01002520.1, from coordinate 60,761 downwards.
GTGACCTCCCAGTGCTCCTTCCTCTACACAAAGAGGAATACAAGAAGGTCATTTATTTGGGCTCAAATGTACAAAGAAATCCAAATGGCTGGATAATCACTTCTCTTTCCTCTCCCCCAGAGGCCCCTCCAGGGAATATACAGTAGTCAGCATTACGCTCCGAACTTCTTTTTGGTCAACAAAAGTCAATTGTTCTCTGCAGCCGCCCCTTTGGTCTGATTAAGGTCTCCCGCTGCTATTTAAATGCCAAGGCAGAGACTCTGCATTTGCCAAAAATAAATGTTGAGGTAAAGACTTGACATTTATTTTCCAAGTGGGAGGCCCGTTTTCCCCTCGCAGCATCTGGTTTGTTAGGTATTACTTTTATTACACCAAATGATTCATGATAGCAAATAAATATAAATCAGTTTATTAGGCCGGCAGGCTAACATGATCTCTGTTCTCCAGGCTTTTATTGAAAAGGGGGATTCTGATTTTCCAGCGCAGACGTGAACTTGCTCAGGGATGGCCTGTCAGAACCTAGGAAGGACATTGCTTCGTGAGTCTGATGCATGAAGTCTGCCCTATCTCTCTTCCTGCAAAGCTTGGGCTGGGATGCCATTCGAGGAAGGTAGATGCCAATGAAATATAGTGGTAGATACAAATCCAGGTCAAGAGCGCAAGAGCATCCTCCAGTAGCTCATTGGCAGTTCGCAGGTGGAGCTCAGGGTGCTGTCTGGATAGGTAGCCCAAGAACAGATCCGTGTTTGGCCTGGTAAGTTTAGATATCGAGTGGCACCTGCTGCTGGTTTTAGTGGCTGGGTTTCTGCGGGACCATTTCCCTGTGGTTTCACACAGCCACAGCACCCAGCTTCTTCTTGGCAGCATCTGTTCTACTTACCTCTTTTCTTCTCTGTCAGCTACTTAGTGGAGTTGGAAGAGCATGACCAGGATTGGACGGTCTGTCATCAGGTTTAGTAGAGGGTCACTGTCATGCCACAAATATCAGGGAGGAACTTCTGGCCAGTAGCAGCTATGCAATTTTCAGGGCCCAGGAAACATGAAAATGCAGGGCTCTGATTAAACAATTATTCAGAATTTTAAGATGACAGCAGCAGGACCAAGAGCTGAGTCCTCCTGAGTGTGGAGACATGTGTTCCTGCACAGGCTCATGAGACTAGCCCTGTCTCTCAGCCCAGTGAACATAGGATTAGGATGAGGGAACTCATCGCAGTCTCAGCCTCAACTCCTGATCCTGAGGAATGAGAAGGGAGAGTCTGTTGGCATCGGAGGTGCAGCTGCCCACCCTCCCTTACATGGGAAGGAAACCGGCCCTGACTTAGTGGGCAGATGGTCCAGGAGGGGCATCTCTCTGAGGGAACTCACATTAAGCTCCTGGAGAAAGTCAGATGCAGAAAGCCTGTTCCTGTCCATGGTTACAACAGACTTTTCAGAGATAGAGGGAATAGCTGCTGAAGGACAAAGATCTCTGCTTGAGAGGGCTCCAGCCCTTAGCCTTGCTTCTTTGTCCCCTTCCCACTTCTCATGGCTAATAAATGCTGAAATTGTACCAGAAACTTACATAGTATTTCTACCTTAAATACTATGATATTCTACCTATGCGTAGGGAACCAGGGAGGAGATCCAAGGAATATATATTACCCCCATCCCCACATTTTTAAAATGAATTATAGGGGAGACCACCTTTCAAAATAGGAAACATTTAGGAATTATAGGGGAGACCACCTTTCAAAATAGGAAACAAAATAGGAAACACAGCAAGGGAATCATGAATACCTTCTATGCCATAAATGGTGTTATACATGGCAGCCAAAGGATGAAAAACATACATTTGAAGAAATAAAGTTTAGATTTTAAATCTTAATAAGAACATGAAAAGTACTTAGATGAAATAAGAGATAATTAGATAATTACACAGACAAAAATAAAAGAGATGTTGGCATAGGTAAGAAAAAATTATGGAAACAGATAAAACCAAAATAAAAATTAAAATATTATAATTATTTAAGAGCAGAACTGACACCATTGAAAATGTTTATCAGATGTGGCAAATGCGCTTGAGAAAAAAACCTACCTAGAATGTAAAGGAAAAGGTCAAAAAGAGGAAATCAATCAGAGGGATAATAATTGATGTGGAGGTGAGAGTACAAACTATATGTGTCCGAGTGGAGTTACTGAAGAAGAGAAAAACTCTAGAAGATATGATAGAAGAAAAATTTCCTGAACTGAAGAAAGACCTGCTGTGGATCGAAAGGGTACACCATAGATAGATAAAATTAATTAAAAATTGCCAAGACCTGGATAAATATTCATATCTTGAATCTTAAATGCATCCTGGTCAGCTAACATGGGAATGAATAGCAGGCTGGCTCCAGACTTTTCTGCAATGATAGGTTCCATACAATATGGAACAATATTCATGGAGGTTTGAGGATTATTAAGTTGAATCAAGCGTGGCCTAAAGCAGCCTGACCACATAATTTAAGTTTGGCCTATAAGTTTCTCTGTACATAGGAAACTAACCTAACCTGATGTGTAAACTGACCTAACCTACACTTGTAATAAGTAGCCAAGTCAGTGAATCACAAGAGGACAACTATTCAGACCATACTCAAGTAAGACAGACATGAACTATAACCAATCAGCCGGTCTCCACCTCACTTCCCTTTTCTGCATGTCATTTTCTTTTCTCTTGCTATAAATATGACCTGTCCTTGAGTTGGGGCAGAATCTTCCTGAACATGTTCTAGTTCTAGGGGCTGTCTGATTACCTAGCTTATAAATCATTCCTTGCTCAATTAAACTCTGCTGAATTTAATACGTCTACAGTTTTCCATTTAACAGAGTAAAAAGGGTTGTGGTGCAAGAATTCTATGGTCAGCTGTTACAGATGCCTTCTACGCCCTGGACCACATCTCTCAGGGAACTTGTCACTTACTTGCCCATGACACCAGCCAAGGTGGCACTTCCTATGCTGGTGGTCAGCTTCTCATTTCAAGCTTTTTGGAGCTTTTCTGCTTAAAGGCTTTTTCCAAATCTATAGAAGTCATATTAAAAGTGAATTAATGTTCCCTTCTTGACCAATGGGAGATAGAAGTTGGTGAATGAATGCCCTTCCATCCTTTGTGGGGCAATTTTGAGGCAGGTTCTTCATGGTCCCTTGGAGGTCCTGAATGGCAGGGAATCCCAGTTGCCCAGAGTGATATGAGCTCAGTCATGAGCCTGTTATTTTTCCATCTTCACTGTTTCTCCTTGTTCCCTCACTTCTATAATGCTCTAAAATAAACTCTTTGCACCTAAGTCCTTGTCTCAGGCTCTTTTTTGGATGGAGACTAAACTAAGACCCCATCTACCAAATAGTTATATTTGTTTGAAAGCAATGGAAAGAAATTTTTACATATTTAAGAACTCAGATATTATACATCTATGTGATAAAACTACCTGAACACTTACTGCAGCCCAATGAGAGGTAAGCAACAGCCTCATGAATTAGGAATTGTGTGGTGCAAAGTTAAAAGGGACCAGCAGTGAGCAGAGAAACCAATTAAGCACAGAAGGACCCAAATGACTGAATAGATATGATCTTAAGGTGATGTAAAGATTATAACTCTTGGAAGTTAAAGATGACAAAAAACAATGTGATAGTATTATTTCTTGATTAGTCAAGGTGTATAGCATGAAATATAAATTTTGAAGTCGAAAAATGACACCATTAGGATTAAAACAATTGTATCCCTTCTACCTCAGTTCCTGGGTCATTCAGTTGCCTTTTCTACAGGCAATCATCTTATTCTGTATCAGGAATATTTAATATACATGAAAGCAATTCCATCCATCCCTCCTCCCTTCTTCTGCTTGAATGTGTTAAAGAACTTTATTTCACTCCAGTGAATTTTGTAACATTGCATTTTAGAAATTATTCCAGACCCTTCTTTTCTGCAACGACAGAGTATCCCTTCGTGTGGATGGGACTGAAGTTATTTCTTCAGTCTCCCATTGTGGGCCTTCAGGATGTTTCTACTCCTTTGCTAGTATAGCAATACCTCAGTGAATAACCTTCGCACAGGTATGGGACTACCAATCCCCTTGCACCTTGAAATTCTCTCCTCTTGGTCTCCTTTGCCAATTCCCCTTCCTCTGTCATGTCCCCAAATGTTGAAGTTATTTGCTCCTGGGATTCCCACAGTCTCTCCCTAGGTATGCTCATCCATTCCAGGGACTTCAGGACCATCTATGTGCTAATGATTGCCCTGATTCTGTCACCTCTGAACTCCAGGGCCATCGCGATAACCTTGTTCACGTTTCCTATAGATATTATAATCTTTTTGTTATTGTTGTTGTTGTTGTTTTGTTTCTTGGTGGTACTGGGGATTGAACCCAGGGGTGTTCTACCTCTGAACTACACCCCAGCCCTATTTTTATTTATTTGTTTTTTTTATTTTGAAATAGAGTCTCACTAAGTTGCTGAGGCTGGCCTCAAACCTGTGATCCTCTTGTCTCAGCCTTCCAAATACTGGGATTACAGGCATGCGTGCCTGGTTTAGATATTGTAATCTTAACAAAACTCAAACAGGACTCTTGGGATTTCTATCTAACCCTATTCTTCCCCAAATTAGGTAACAATTGTACTGCCTCTCTAGTTTCTCAAGCCAAATCCTGGATACAATTCTATCTCCAAAATATATTTATCATGTTTTACCTTTTCCCTCTCTCCAGTTCTACTAGTGTGGGGCAAACCACCATCCTCTTTCATGTGGGCCAGAGCACCGCCCTAGCCGTCTCCCTGTTTCTGCTCTTGCCTCCTTACAATTACTCTCTTTTCAGTAGTGAGAGGGTGTTTGCAGGATGTCAGTCCCACTTCCGTCTCTGAGCCATGGCAGGTGTCATGCTGCAATACAACGACTTGTTCTGTCCTCTGAGGTAGCACTCCTCATCTGCTCTTCAGCACCTGGAACAGTCAGGGTCCCTGAGCAGTAGGAAATCCACATGTAATTAAGTTTCCAAATCACAAAGAGGAGGACATTTAGGTCAAATTAAGAAGACACTTTCCGCATCACTATCAAAATATGAAGGTTCCATTCAAACAAATGTAGGCTACCATGACCCATCTTCCGTCTCAATACCCTTTTTTCTTCTCACCCCATTCTTTGATCTTTAGATGACTTAAAAGAATGTTTTAAGCGAAACAATGATCTTTATGATTATCATATTTCTAAGTCCTTGGAAAAGTTCCCCATCAGTGTGCAGGGAGTTCTAACAATAAAACGATACTCCTCATAGACTTTCAAGATCTTATGTTATTTCTGAACAATAATGATTATTATGATCTACCCCCTCTGTATAGACATTTTAAAGACTGGTTAAGCAACTGAGAATTAATTTATTGGTAATGAACATTTTCAACTTCATTAGATACTCAGAAGCCTACTACATTATCATTATCTGGATGCTAAATTTTAATTGCATGCAGTCTGGTCCCTCAATAATTAACACATTGTATATCCCACCTAATTCACAAACTAATTGTCATTTCTTAGATCTTAATATTACTTGCTAATTTTGCCAAGGATAAAAAAAATCCGACTGTCAAAACTCCAGAGTAAATGACATTATACAGGCACAATAGTGACAAAACAAGTTAATTTATTGCAAAGTCACTGGGAGAAGGGGTTTTTAATTGCATATTTGTTACCTTCATAAAAGACATAAACGGCTTTTTAGTTACATATTTGCTTATTTCTTACATATTAAAAAAGTGTTAACAAGCCTGATTAAAATTAATTGCAAAGGTCCAAGATCTGAGTGAAGATCCTAGTGTTAGCAAACTTCTAATTGAAGCTGAAAGAGAAAGAAAGAAAGGAGATGTTGGGTGGAATGGGAATCGGAACAGATGTTTGACTGTGGAGATGGGGAATAATTAAATGACCTACCAAGAAAAAGAGAATCCAAAGAGAAAATCAAACTTGATGATAAATAAGAAAGATTTTATTCTGATAATATGAACAGTGGGTAATATTAACAGTGGTAATATTAACAGTGGCTTGTTTCTAGAGGCTCACGATGGAACAATAACCAGTATTTTTATACAACTTCAAAAGAAGCACAGTCTGTTGCTATCATATGAAAAACCATAATGATGAAAGTGTTGCGGAGTGCGGATCACTTGGTAACTTTCCAAATCAATGTTGGTTTCATCTATTTGTAGCCATTTCTATATAAGTTTCTTTCGGCAAAACATGGCATCTTTAATGAGCTGGGGCTGTCCATATCGTTTAGAGAGACTGGCAGATGGAAAATACCCTTATCTTTTATTTTCCTTATGGGGGTTGATTCTAACACCAGAAAGAATACCACCCTCCATTGTATGACATTTCCTCGTCCTGCTCATGTTAAATGTCCTTCAGTCCAGCCATTATCTGCACAAAGAGGAGATGTCTTGGAGCACTGAGACAGTAGATATGCCTTCAAAAATGAGAAGTAGATTTGCTAACTACAGATAATGAACCATGCCTTCTCAAATAGGGCTTTCCCAGGAAAAAGATTTCGGGTAAGAAGAGAAATGGCCATTTATACCTTGGACAGAAGCGTACATTGATAATACCCATAAATGCCATTAGCCACTTAAACCATTCACATTCAGTTTGTCTTCATGGTGCATTTGAAACAATGTGGGTTTTCATTGTTTCAGGAATAAGTTAATGATGTCATCCATCCTGTTCATAAAGATTTGTTTTCCCACAAGGTTATCCATTGATTGTAAATCCTCTTACCCAGTGCAATTAAAAATGGTTATCAGTCAGTTAATTGAAAAAGTTGGTTAAAGCAAGGGATTATAAAAGACGGCATATGAGCACTGGAGTCATATTTTACCTAAAACGCACCTATGTGCTTAATTCACTAATATTTTGACATGAGGCCCAGGCTTTTTCTGGGAGTGTGGGCTTATTGACTGGGTTCCATATTGTTTTTCTTGCAGTCAACAAACCTATAAGGGTTAGTTGCCTGTCATTTCGAGAGTCAATTTCTTTGAACTGGAGCAAGAATGTCAAAGTACTAGTGAAATAATTTAAATGCAAAAATCATTCTCGGTTTAATTTCCAACCACATTTCAGAGTTTTCTCTTCCATAACAAATTGAACATTTTTCAAAGTGCCTCACTCTTACCAGCTCTTCAAAGAACACTGGGTTTAGCCCAGGAGCCCTTCCATGTGCTGGGTGCTTGCTATATGGGTAAGTGAGCTCCCACTTCAATGGATGAATTTGCAGATAAACACTGGGAGTTGTTTTATTTTAAAGATATATCTGTGTGGTAATATTATAAAGGTATCAAAGATATTTTTATCACAAATTTAATGACCTGGAAAAGCAGTTCATAATATATTAAGTGATAAGGCAGGTTACAACATGAAAAGTGTAATATGTTCACAAAACAAGAAGGCACAGATGCTCAGAAGACTAGATATTGGTTACCAAAAACATATTGGAATAGTCACAGAGGTTACCTCTGAATGCTGGAACAAAAAGAAGTATTTATTTGTTGTGTTTTTCTTTAATTTAAAAATTCACCTGTGTTGAATAGCATCGCTTCTGTATTATCCCAAAGGTATATATTTAAGTTCGAAGTTAAAAGGCACATCAGAGTCCCATCCAGTAAGTTCTCCCAAAGGCCCTGCATCCAAGGTGTTGTGCTGGTCTGTGCCACAGGTCTGAGGAGGTAACGGACCCCTCACGGGAAGTGAGGCATCCTGGTGAACAGGGTAACCCTTGGAAGTTTAATTCCTGGAGCTGCAGATGACCCTCAATCAGAAATTCTCTTGGTGCCAAAGACAGAACATGGCGGGGAGGGGGGATGGATTCAGAAGACTCCCTGCTCCGGAGCACGTGCTGATTCATGAAGCACTTTTGGCTTTCAAGGTGGAGGACCCCCTGTTAGCATTTGAGAAGTCTTGGCCTTCTGAAAGGGAGGTTTAGAATTCATCCCACTTGCTGGGCATGCCTGTAATTCTAGCACTAGGGAGGCTGAGATAGGAGGATCACAAGTTCAAGGCCAGCCTCAGCAATTTAGTGAGACCCTGAGCAACTTAGACTTTGTTTCTAAGTAAAAAATAAAAAGGGCTGGGGATGTAGCTCAGAGGTAGAATACCCCTGGGTTCAATCCCTAGTACCAAACACATAAAATAAAATAAAATAAAATAAAATAAAATAAAATAAAATAAAATTTTATCGAGGGCCAGAAGGGAGAAATGCATTTTGTAGACTTAACTATGACAGCATGTCTACAACACCCAAATTTTGGAATGTAATGTATGTGGAAAGCCCAATTTTGATGTGAAAATTTCAGTAGGGCCCATCTTGCTGGAGCAGTCACCAAATGTCTCTCCCCTGTGTGGGGAGGGGACCCTGAAAAGGGCTTTCCTATACGCAGTCCTGCTTCACCATGCACTGCTTGCTGTACGCGTATAAACCAGTCTTCCCCTTCTGGATGAAATTTTGGCAATATGTTTCAAAAGCTCCAAGACGTCTATGTGTTTGACTTGGTAATTCAACTCTTCTGAGATGCATCTTGTGAACATAATCAGAAGGCTGTAGGAAGAGTCAAGATTGAGGGTGCTTACTGCAGAATCGTTCACATCAGAAGGAGGCCAGAGAATGGAAGATAAGCTAAGTGCCCACGACAGAGGATTGAATGAAGGAAATGCTTTATCAGCCAATGTTCACTGTTAGCTGATTAATAGTCACCCTGCAGAAGGAGGTTTACAAATACAGGAAAAGCTCAGAATGTAATAGGTTATAAAATAGACAAGGATCCTGATTTTGCAAAAGAGAAAAAGCACGTCAATCCACAGAAAAGTGTTGTTCAGTATTGGTGACATTATGGGTAGTTAACTGCCTAAAGGTTTAATTCAATTTAGCTTTTAAAAATATTTTAGTTTTTCAAAATATTTTAGTCAGCCTGTCACTGTGACCAAATTACCTGACAAGCACAACTTAGAGGAAGAAAGGTTTATTGGGGCCCAAGGTCTTACAGGTCAGTCTGGAATAGTCACAGACTATTGTGGTTGGCTGGCACCACAGTGGCAGGGTGTGTGGCAGGGGGATGTCATCCTCACATCATGGTGGCCAGAAGCAGAGAGGGTGAGAGAAGGAGGCCGGGGACACATATAGTCCCCAAGGCCTCACCCCCAATGGCCTACCTTGTCCAGTCATGCTCTGACCCTGGATGCATTGGGTACCATGGTTTCAATACATGAGTCTTTTGGGGGACATTCCAAATTCAAACCATAATAGAGTCTAACAATAAGAGGTATTTAGTCAGAGCTAAGACTCCCTTTGACCACTTCCCCCGCACCAGCTCCCCTCCTGATGCAACCATTTCAAGTTTCTTGTTACCTTCCAGAGGCATTTGGCCCATATGAGGGTAGATTTTTATTTTCTTCACCCCACTTTTCTATATTTCTCAATTAAAAAATAAGCAAATATTTAAAAAATATGCCTCACTCTCCTTGTTCTTAAGTCTCCATCTCTAATTTCCACTAGATCTCGAATTACCATTATATCCTGTAAATGAAAAGATGGACGAGAACTTATTCAACGTTCCATTTCGTTTCCATTTATACTTCAGAATGAAAAACAGCCTCTTGCAATTTTACTTAAATAACCAATTTTGATACTGTTCCATTAGCCTTCTAATAGCATGAAGGCCCAGAAATTAAATTGTTCCACTTCCTTATCCATAATTATGTGCAATTAAAATGGTTACAGACCCTAAAGTTTTCTTCGGAGCTCCAGACCCTTCAACTGTCATTCTTTATTATCTTGAAGCCCAACACTTTTTTTTTATTAGCAACACATTGTATAGAATGAGTTAAGCGAAAGAGGAAGTATTATATTTAACTGATGTGGGTGTTCTTTAATTAATCTGAATTAGCTTTTTTGATATGGGTACTAATTGTTTTCTTTGAAAAAAAATCACCGTAGATGTGTGATTCTTCCATGCCTGTTGCTTATCAAGAACACAGTTAATTGCAGAAAACAGAAACGTTACCTTTTTCAAATGAATAATCAGCTTTGCATCAAAAGTGTCCCTCCTAATCCAACTTTCTGACTTGCGCTAACAGGAAAACTGCTGTGTTTGTGAGCTGCAGTCTCTTTTGGCTTTTGATGTTCTTTTTATAGTTATTCATAGGGCCGGAGACATAATTACAACCCGAAGTTAGAATAACAAGGTTGTCATTTGTTTATCTTTGCTGTGCATCAAAATGTCTCATTTTTTTTATTTTTTTGCGTGTGGTACTGGGGATTAAACCCAGGGACATTCTACCTCCAAGCTACACCCCCAGCCCAAATTACATTTTATTTTTTTCTTATTTTGAAATGGGATCTTGCTAAGAGGCTAGCTTCGAATCTGCAGTCTTCCTGTCTCAGCCTCCCAAGTACTAGGATTATAGGCATGCACCAACACTCCTGGCTTCAATTTTTTTTTTATAAGGGAGCAAGGTAAGAATCAAGTCTGTATTTGGAGCTGTAGAGACAACTAAGTAAGACTGTTATCATTCTCATAAGATCACTCAATTCCATTTATTACCAAAAGGTAAACAGCCCGCACTGAATAGAACGATTTAACTACAATCGCCCCACTCCACCCTCATTAAGACGCAGTTTCAAGATCTAAGTGTTCTGAGCATTTATGAAGGAGTCTTCCCCTAGCAAGAATGATAATGAGTTAAGTGCACCCAAAGTCAAGGTATAGCAGAGTAACTAAACTTTAAAGACGTTGTGAACTGATATTCTCCCTTTATAATTTGTTCATAGTATTTTCAGATCATTTTTAATGAACATAGAACCTTATGCAGAACCCTGTAAAAAAAAAAAAAGGACCTTCAAAAAACAATGATTAAAACTTGTTCTCTATTACATCCTCAGTATTTGCTCGATTTTTTTTTTCCATTAGGGATCAGGATACCATCTTTGGATCTCATCAATTGTGGCATATGTTGGTGTATTATCTGTATTTTTTCATCTATGTAAGAAGGGCTCTGAGTAGAATGAATGACCATGTGGAACGCTGGTGGATGATGCAGGCTTTCTCCCCAGTGGTTCGTAGATTTTACTTGTCGGAGCTCAAAATATCTTCCTGTGCTTGACTTCATCATTTTGGACTTTGGCTTAACTCTCCCACAGACCACAGAGTTATTCGTTCACACATGGTAAGCAGAGGTAAAATACTCTGGGAAGAAAACAACCCAGAATTTAAGTGATAAAAGCAGACTGTGAGCCATTTCCACTAGAAACACACAAAAACAATTTTCCAAACACTCAGTCTCACATGAACTTGATTTTAGTCCCAAATCTCCTTTGAGCATCCCTGGGTCCTTTCATCACCCACTGAATCTTACCTTTCAGCCTACACATGTTTATTAAGGGCCTGCAGTGTGTGTAGCACCTTGTCAGGGGAGTAACTGATGGCATTGTGCCGGAGAAGCTCTGGCCCCTGTGGGATTGCGGGTCACGGACGTGAAGAGTTACAGATCCGTGCTGGCCCCGACCTGCTGCGATTTCAAAGGAGCCAGGGATTGGGTGAAACGCCAGTGACTTCAGTGAGTTGTGGGAAGTGCGAAAGTGGAAGGGAGCAGAAGGGGCCTTGGAGGCCAGAGTTAGGCCTGGGGAGGGATCTGCAGCGATGCCTGGACCTGTAGAAGCTCGACTTACAGAGGGGCCGCTGTTTCCCGGGTATGGGAACGATGTCACAGAAGGCCATTCAAAGATAAGTGGTTGGGCTGGTTCCCAAGAGCAATGGTGGATTTGGCTTATCTGCTATGACTCATGGTGTTCTTAAAGAATGGCTAACCAGCTGGGCATGGTGGTACATGCCTGTAATCCCAGTACTTGGGAGGCTGAGACAGGATCACAGTCAGGCTGAACACAGGCTGAACACAGGCTGAACACAGGTTCACAGTCAGCCTCAGCAACCCAGCGAGGGCCTCTGCAACTTAGTGAGACCCTGTTTCAAAATAAAAAATAAAATTGGGCTGAGGGTGTAGCTCAGAGGTAGAATGCCCCTGGGTTCAATCCCCAATACCACTAAATACCCCAATACCACTAAAAAAAAAAAAAAAAAAAAGAATGGCTAGCAATGGACGGGGTTCCTTGGGCCCTGCCCAGAGTATAGCAATGTGGCCATGGGGCTCAGCCTGGGCTCTCTCTGCACCACCTATTGGACTCTCGAGCCTCAGGCAAGTGGAAGGATTCAGTTGTGCAGAGGGCGTCTGAGGAGCAGGCCCTGCTCAGATTTCTTCAGAGTTCTTGTGACCTATCATGCTTTTGCTGCCCCAAGAGCTCCACTGGGCAGACCAGCCAAGAAGCAGTAGTGGGCTCTTCTATTTCTCTCTTCTATCAAGGGCAGGTTCAAATTTTTTTAAGTTCAATTTTATAAACTCTACTCTTCACAGTATTTTAATTGAGTCATTTAATTTTTCCCTAGGCTTACAATTTGGATGATTTCTTTTTCCCTTCAGCCAATGAGGGTGTGCTTTGGAAAGGTTTGCCGGTGCAGCTCAGCTGCTGAGGATAACGATGGTGGGCAGCGAGGATCACTACTCTTTATGGCCTCTTGCCACCTGCCAGGCACTGTCCCATAACATCCACATATATGAACTCATTTAGTGCCATAACTACCCACTGAGGCCATTCCCGTTATCCCCATTTTATAGATGATGAAAACGAGGCCCACAGGGTTAAAGTACTTGTGCGGGAAAACACAGCTGGCATCGAGCTGGAAGCCAGATACGCGCCGGGCAGTTGGCTTGCACATCTGTGCTTCACCACCGTGCTGTATGTCCTCCCTGTGAACGCGGGATGCATTCATTCACTCGTTCAAACGTTCATGGGCGCCCTGCTTGTCACTGCATGTCCACTGGGGTAGAAAGTCCAGAGGGAAAGCCAGGCAAAGGCCTTGGTGATCCGAACACAGGGGGAGATGAGCTATAGGAGCCATGACCAGCCCCTGTACCATGTGAACCAAAACCAGGAGGGTGTCAGGGGAAACCTCCCAGAGGTAGACACACCCTAAGAATTGTTTAGACCAGAGGGAGGAGAAAAGCGTGAGATGCAAAACAAGGAAGTTATTTCAACCCTCTGAGTCTCAGCTTCCTCCTCCTGAAATGGAAGGGACCATTTCAGGGTTGCCATGAGCATTAAGTGACATAATGCATAAGTGATATAATGTTGCCTGGAATGGGTACAGTGGGTCATCCGCAAATGGAAGTCCTGATGACCATGGATAAGAAAGATTAAGCAGACAGATGTAAGGCCCATTTGACATCCTGGGGGCTCAAATCCTGCAGGGAGCAGCAGGAATTGGAGGGTATGGGTCGCCTGGGCAGTCAGCAGAGAGGCCAGTGGAGTGGAAACAAGGTAGATGCTGGCTGGACTTCGAGGCACAGCTCCCCCAAAACCTGAGTGCAAGGTTCTGCCCTGGAAGATGTGCCTCAGTGAGCTCAACATGAGAGAGAAATAAAGGATCCCCTGCAGGTGATCTTCCGAGTTTGCAAAAAGGCTATTTACCAAGAAACCATTGTCCTGCGTGAACTCTTGTGGTAGGAGAAAGGGCTCACTAGAAGCAGGCTCCCGCTTGGCCAAAACATTCTTTTGTTTTGTTTTGACTGTGTAGACTTTGGTTAGAAAGTAATGTATTCTTTTCTTTCCATTTGTAATCGGGGATACATAACAATTTCAATAATAATGAAAACTGTAAAGTTGAAGGACAAGACTGCATGGTGGATCCCGCTTCTGACCCTTCCAGTCTGGTGAGGTGCCTATCTCTCTATGCCTCGGTTTCTTCATGTGTAGCATGGAGAGATATGGCAATGAATCAATAATACTTTATGCATGATTCTTCTAATCTCTCAGTAAATTCCCACTAAAGGTTAGCTCCCAGTCTGTGGAGCGCTCTGTAGTGCCACATGCATGGGTACTAGGCTTGGGTGGGCTCAGAGATCTCTCTGCAACCTTGGGAGGTGAAGCAATGCAGCTCAGAGAGGTGAAGCAGCGTGGTCCAGCTCACACAGTGCTCGGAGCGAGGTCGCTGTTGCTTCTGTCTCACTACCTACAACATCAGGCCAGGCACGCAAGCCAGAATTTGAGACAGACCCACGGAAATAGTGTGTTAATGATTTGAACAGAGAATGCAATTGGAGCTTGAAAACACCCTCTTTTGCATTCTTCACTTCTCATTTTAAGTGGCAAGAACATCATCCATAGCCTAAAAGATACTCGCACAGCATCAGTAAAAATGTGTTCATTTGTCATTTGTAGATTGTTTTATTTTTAGATTAATGAAGATCCAAATTAAACCATTGGAGTGCAATCATCCTGATAGTCCTTAACACGTTTTGCTCATTATCACTTCATTTATATTTATGATGAAGAACAGATGGTACCAATGTCATATTTCAATGTGTATCATATCCAGCTAAGAGGAAATATCTCATATTAGCTGCACTTATCAAAATATTTGTACTTAACAACAACAGAAGTCTGAGCTTATGTACTATCTTGCCACCGTGTCGTAGCGACCATTTAGAAAAGACCATTTAAATTAGATATGCTGGGGAAAGAAAGCATCACTCGTCATTACTGAATGGATGCACTGAACTCTGCACAGTAATTATGGGTTAGTTGTAAGGAGAGGATCATTAAGCTTGAATGAAAAACAGCAATTAGAGTCTGTTGTTTCTGTGGCATGCTCAAATTTTTTGATTTACGCCGCTTGCAGAGAGCTCTGAGAAGGACTGGGAGCAATTGCTGATGGTGGAACCAGAGGCCCTCATGACAGACAATGAGCATGCTCACCCAGTGTGTGAGCCCACCCCCCTTTCTCAGTGGTAGCTTTGCAGAGGAGGCAGAGCCTGCGCTCAAGGTGAACGAGGAAGCCTCAAGGATGGCTTCTCCAGGGCTCTGTTGCTTGCCCAGGTGTAGAGAGGACCAGAGGGGCGAGGAAGCCTAAGAGTCCCAAACAGCAGGATGATGCTAATTTTTGATCCCTTCCTTCAAATAAGTGGTTGATCAGCTCATCCATCATCTGCCAGGTACCTGAGGGTTTCAAAGAGCCATAAGATGTATTCCTTGTCCTCAAGGAATTTATAGTTTGGTATGAATGCCAGGTGTGATAACAAATAATTTCAATGACAAAACGAAATGGTATGTGCACAGTGGCCCAGTGGCCCAGAGAGAGAGCTTACTTCTCTTTGTGGGAGTCAGGAAGGGCTTCATAAAGCAGGCAATTCCGGACCAGGGTTCTAAAGGCTGAATAGAAGTTCAACGGTTAGATAAGGGCTGGGCTTGAAGACCATTCTATCAGGAAGCCGTTTGTCAGGACTGTTAGGAGCTTCGTTTTGGCATTTGGCAGACAGGCTGAGTCTGCTTGTAAGTTATGAGAACTCGGGCTAGTCATCTGTGACTCTGTGCCTTAATTTCCCCACTATACAAAATTATGCTAATGACAGTCTCTCTTTCATAAGAGTGCTGTGACACTTCTAGCACAGTTCCTGGCACACAGTACATGCTCAGAGGATGCCGGCTCTTCTTAGAGGCCAGCTCTTATTCCAGGCAGAGGGGAGGCGCGCACAGAGGCTCAGAAGCAGGAAGGTGTGGCATTTCATACTCTCCAGGCCGTAAACCGCGAGCAATTGCCTATAATTATGTAATCAGAAAGACCCAGAAAAGGTGCAAAAGTCCATGACATTACAAAATCTTTAAAGTCTTACAAGGACAATAGAGCTGACTGCATTTGAGGATGTAATTAATAGCAATTTGTGTTGAAAACAAAAGCAATAGGAATCGTATTTAATCCAAGGAGGCTGTTGGAGGCTTGTTGAGGAAGAGAGGCCTCTTGGGAGTGGGCAACTGTGACAGCCACTTGAAAAACGAGGGTTTGGAGGAGCAATGGCTGGTATTAAGCTCCAGTGAGCTGCAGGCCGCCGGCCCTCTGAACCAGGCCTCTCTGGGTTCCTTGTGGGATTTCAAGTACTGATTACACTGGGCCAACCCAGTCTCCAAAAGGGACTGATGGTGGTAGACAAGCTCCACATGCAAAAATCAACCAGAATTTTGCAAAAATCTGGTTTGAGAAAAGTATAACATATTTAATGTAAAAAACCCAAATCTGACACCAAGATGCATGAGAAAGGGTAGTGGTGGTAATTTGTTATTCAGTCTGGACACATTTGTGGATGCGGGCACATTCTGCTTATGACTGGATCAGAGACTCAGGGCTCCCTGCTCGCCAAGCTGGCTGTCACGTTCCATGACATGAAGAAGCAATGCCACCGGGGCCTGGTGGCTGGGGAAGCAGTACAACAGGGCACCGTCTTGGGCCCTCCCCCGCTCAGAGACACTTTAGTGAACAAGCTAAGCAGAAGCGTTGTCACGCAGCGCTGCACTGAGATTTCCTTCTCCCCTCTGACCCAAACTCCGGTACCTCGACTCTCTCTTCCCCAGGGTGAGTCCATTCCCAACAGGCTCCTGGTCCCTCATGCAAATAGACCCGTTACAGGCCTGCCTCGGTCCTTCCCAAATGCCCGGACATGCCTGAATCCTACAGAGAGTCCTGCCTCCACTGCAGAAAGGAGACCAGTTTCTCATGGTGGCCCTAAACACTCCAAAAATAAACACTTGACACGAGGAGGGAATCTGCACAGCGCCAAGATGACAAAATCCCAGTGACTTGTGCTCTCAGCATGTCCCCACGTCCCAGCCAGCAGCTTCAGCTCTGTGGGCTTTGAGTGTAGGTGTGGGCCTTCCTCTCCTAAGGTAGCAGTGTCACTCCCAGGGGACCAAATAGAGGCTCATCGGAGCAAAGCAAATGCCCTGTGAGGTTGTGCATGAACCTTAATTCCCAGACTCAGGTAAGTCGAGACTGCACAAAGCAGAGAATTCTAAGGTGTTCTACCCAAGCCACTCTGTGTCTAGAGCGAGGTTATGATCTCAGACTTTGGTGTCAGACCAAGCCATGGAGTGTGGCTACTCATTGTGTGACCTTGGAGCGTTTACCTAACGAATCTCTGCCTCCATTTTTCTCTGCTGTAAAAATGGGCATAATAATCTGCATTTACAGGTTTTGTGGAGAATTATAGGAGGTAATGAATGAAAGTGACTGAAGTCTGGCAGCCCGGAGCTGGGAGGCTCACAGACACGGAAGCGGGGACTGTGACTGGACTTGCAGGGAGGGGAGACTATGTCCTGAGGTCTGGATGTGAGGAGAAGATGAGGTGGGGAAGCTGGGGGGAGGGGCGTGTGAGAGGAAAAGGGAAGCAGGGTATTTCTGACAGAGGGAACTGTAGAGCAAGTGGTGGGTACAGTAGTCAGCTAAGGCTTGGCTCTAGAATGTTCCCTAAGGGCCCAGGAGTTAAAGGCGTGGACCCCAGCTTGGTGCAGTTGGGAGGTAGTAGAACCTATGAGAGGCGGGGCCTAGTGGGAGGTCTTCCTGCACTGGAGTTGTGCCCTGGAAGGGGATAATGGGACCCCAGCCTCTTCTTCTCTCTCTTCTGCTTCCCGGTCCTCGTGTGAGCAGCCGTGCTCCACCACGCACTCCCACCATGATGCGCTGCTGCCTGGTCACAGGCCCAGAGCAAGCTCCAAAGCTGTGAGCCCGAACAAATCTTTTCTCTTTGTAAGTTGATTCTCTCCAGTAATTATTACAGTCATGGCAAGCTGACTCCCACAGAGTTGGAAGAACTCCCCATGACAGATTCCTTTCAAGGAACTTTCTAGATCTCAAGGATCTGCTCAGCTCCTGGTTAAATCCAGGTCCTGCTGGAATGTCCAGATGGTGGAGACTGGATGGTGGGTCACTGTGGACCTTGTACATGTCACTCAGTGCCACTGTCCACTGCATCGCATGACTGCGATGTCAATGGATACTATATTCTTTTTGTGGCAAATCACCAGTTATGCTAAAAAGTAATCACAAGCGAAAATTCAACCTGGTTCACTCCTTCAAGGTTCTGTTAAGCCTATATTATGTACCTTAGACTCTGATGGATTTACTTAATTTACCTGTGCCTCTGTTAACTCACCTATTAAGTGTGGATTCATTGGTCTCAAAAACCCCAAACTTTTGGTTTTCTTCCTTCCTTCCTTCCTTCCTTCCTTCCTTCCTTCCTTCCTTCCTTCCTTCCTCCCTTTTCCTTCCTTCCTTCCTTCCTTCCTTCCTTCCTCCCTTTTCCTTCCTTCCTTCCTTCCTTCCTTCCTTCCTTCCTTCCTCCCTCCCTCCCTCCCTCCTTCCTTCCTTCCTTCCTTCCTTCCTTCCTTGTTCTAAACTAAAAGGAAGTCTTCATGTTTCCTAGGAGAATAAATTTACTTATGCTACAAGAAGAATTATATAAAACAAAATAGAACCAAGTATGTGCACATTATTAGCAATCAACTTAATTCTGACTTCAAAATGATAGGTGTGAAGCAGGGGTTGGTAAGTCCGGCCATGGTGCACATCTGGGTAGCTGGTGTGGGGAGAGCATGACAGATTGTGGTGTCAGGGAATGCAGCCTCAAATCAAACCTCAAATCACACACGATTTCAGATTGTAGGAGGAAGCTGTGGGGAGAGAATGTTAGATGCCACTTTCCCTCGGGGAGCCTGTGACCCAGCCTCTGTTCCATGTGAAGTTATTAAAGGTGAGGTTTTTCTATTTCGGGTCTGATGGGAAGGTTTCTATGTTTGGTGACTGTAATCACAGATGGATGGAGACGATTCATTCCCATTCAGCTGCTTATGAACAAGCACAATTAGAAGTTGACAGCAAATACGCTTCTCAAAAATTATCACATTTAGTGTGATTCCCATAATAAAAACAGGAGCGAGCTCAGGAGTCTTTTCAATTTACACAAAGAGCCCTGGGGTCTCTCGACAGTCACTGCCGATCCAATGTTTCTGAGTAAACTTTATTAGGAAAACAGATTGAAAACTCCTGAGGTTTAGTTAAATCTTGGTTTGAAACACACACACACAGACACACACACACACAGACACACACACACACACACACACACACACACACACACACACACACGATGCATGAACTCACAGCTCATTATTCTCATTCTTAAGCCAAAACACTCATGTGAGTACTACATAGATCTTAAAAGAAATAAGAAGGTGGAAGGTCCTATGTCCACTATAGTCTATGTGACGTGTCAAGTAACAGAGGAATTTTCTAGACATAGAGGGTGTGGTGACTCTAAACCTCAGCTGGCTGCCAATCTCATTATTATTAGCAACACCCATTTATGTACTGTTATAATTTAAGAGGTCTTTTAGATATGTCATTTGATTTCTTCCTTCCTTCCTTTCTCTTTCTTTCTTTCTTTCTTCTTTCTTTCTTTCTTTCTTTCTTTCTTTCTTTCTTTCTTTCTTTCTTTTTCTTTCTCTTTCTTTTTTTGTGGTGCTGGGGATTGAACCCAGGGGCATTCTACCTCTGGGCTACCTCCCCAGCCCTATTTTTATTTTTTATTCTGAGACAGGGTCTTATTAAATTCATGAGGTTCTCGCTAAGTTGCTGGGCTGGCCTTGAATCTGTGATACTCCTATCTCAGCCTCCCACATACTAAGATTACAGGAGTGTGCCACCACATCTGGCTTTCTATGTCATCTGATTTAATACTCATAGCTATCCCAAGAGCTGTTGATAGAGGAAATGTTTTATACGTTGGTTTATAGGGAAAGACAGTTGTTCAGAGGGGTGAAAGTAACTTATCCAAAGTCACCCGGTACTAGGTGCTGGAGTAAGCCTTGGTTCTTGGGATGGATCTTAACTCAATTTTCATGCCATTATTTCTGTAGGCATCAGGGAGATGAGAAATGGATACATAAATGATTCATCCTAGAAATATATATTGAGCATCTCTGCTGTGATAGTTCCCTTCTAGGGACCGTGTATACAACGGAGTGGTTCTTCTTCTTCTTCTTCTTCTTCTTCTTCTTCTTCTTCTTCTATTATTATTATTATTATTATTATTATTATTATTATTATTAGTCTACTCAGTATTCTTTGGGAAACTACCCTTCATCTATCATTCCATAATATTTCTGATGCCCTCTATTGATTTGGTCCAGGCTGATTCCACCCTCCTGCTCTGAAGGGTGGAGTCTGTCTCTGCCTAGCCAGTGAGAATGTTCTTTGTGCTCTTTTTGTCCAGAGCCATTTGTGATTGGCTCAGGCATGAGCATGTGACTTCAAATGGGCCAATCAGAGTCTTCCCTGGGCCTTTTCACCAGAGGCTTGAACAAGAACATAGATTTCTTTCTCTGGAACTGCCACTGACCACATGGTCTCCACCGAGAGAAAAAGTATCTGATGATGGAGCAAAGAAAAAGCAAGTAGAATAAAGAGATAAAGAATGCAAGAAGCTTGAGTGTGTCATCTGAGCTCTGGATTTAGTGATGTCACCATGGACTTGTAGTCATCTGAGATAATATAGGCCCTGTTTAAAAATCTAATATTATTTGAGTGCCTTCAAAAGATGAATAAGACAGATAGGACTCTTCTATTGGATAGAGACAAAACAAATAATAAACTAGTAAACACACACACATACATATACATATATATACACACACATAATTTCAAACTGTGATATGTGTTAGTGAAGGAAAACACAGGGACAAAAGATTTAATTAAAAAAAATTCTACTGTCAGAAGAGGTGGTCCAGGAGGGATGGGGCTGATTTATTAGAGCAGGTGCCATTATGTTGGATTATGAATAATAGGAATTATTCTTGGCAATAGAAACAACCACAACAACTTAGCAGCTCACGTTGATTGACTCCCAGTGTATGTGAAGTGCTATCTTCAATGATCTCATTTGATTTACACAAAACCTATGAGGCCGGAATTATTTGGTCTGTGCTTGAGTGAAGAGGAAATGAGTTTAAGCACGATGAAGTCACTCGCCCAAGGGCCAGAGCCGGTCACTTGCTCAGCCGGCCTGGAACCAAAGGCTCACTTCCGAAACCATGCTCTTTAATTTCCAGGGTGTGCTGCCAGCAAAGAGAGCAGTACGTTCCAGATGGGGAGGCATAGTCCAGAAATTTTCCATAAGAGGACTAAGGGGGAATCTGGGAGCATTCTGGGGCTTGCGTCAACACTATCCTTTAATATCTGGAAATACATCTGTCGACGCAAAGCATTTATGGACTCCTGGCACACCCTGGCACCAGGACACAGAAGTACACGAGACTGAGCCCCTGCCTATCTGGAGGTAGCACACAGCCTTGAACACACTTGCAACCTGGGCTGAGCAGTTTCGTTTCCTGTTGCTCCTTAGTCAGTCTCCCCCTCTGCTTTGCCCTCCTCTTCATCACCCCTTGTTTCCCATTTCTTACATCTTATTTCTCTTCCTTCCTGGAGCTAAGTTGGAAATGGAGCCTTCAGTGGTGGACAATTAGACAGTAAATCCCCTTGGCTTTTGTGCCACTTGATCCATCACCTGCTATTTTACTTTCAGTGAGTTACTACGTGTGAATTACACACAAGATGCATGTGAAAATCCAGCCCTATCAAATGCAGACCTTTCCCCGTTCACTGCCTCCTCCACTCATGGCTCTCCCTCCCCCCCTTCCCAGGTCTGACAAAAGCAGATTCTTCAAAATTGTCCTTCGGGGACTGTCTATTTCATTTTGAACTCGATGCAAAATTACTATTTTTGACAGTTGAACTTTTCAGCACGCTTGATACAAATATTTTAATATCCTGTTACCTGAGCTGAGGGAGAGAGAAAGTTTTACACCAGACACCTATGCCAGCAAGGGAATAGGTTTTCTGGTGACTGATTTAAAGGTAGAGTAATAGCAAAGTGGTTAATGAGTTAACCATGCTCGGTAGGGCAAAGGTCAACAGGGAAAGCAAACCTTGTAATTCAGCCAGAGCGCTGGGACCCAAGAGAGAGAAGAAATGCTGCCTGTCAGACCGTGTCACAGCGTCGCCCCAAGCCCGGTCCCAGGAGGCAAAAAGGAAAGATATCAGTTTGACATCTAGAATGTCTCCTGCTTGACCCCAAGGGATGGAGGGCAGCAGGGAGGAAGTAAGAGAAGCTGGTGACAGGGACAGAAGAGCTGGTGTGTTGGTGGGATGGAATGGCGAGTGTCAACTGTTGTCACCGAAGAAATGTTGTACAGGTGGTCAGCCGGGTTGGGTAGAAGAATAGGTATCAAAATATTGGATATTACTTCAAGTCCATGTGCTCAGCGAACCAGAAAACAACGGAGAGCCAGGCATTCAAAAGCAGCAATGACAGAGCTGAGCCCCTCAGGAACTAGAACAGACCCAAGCAACCCCAGGGCCAGCGAGAGCAGCACTGGCCTGTAGAACTTTCTGAAACGATGGGGATTTTCTCTTAGACTATTTTGGTAACCACCAGCCACATGTGGTCATTGAGCACTTGGGATGTGGCTGGTATGTCCAAAGAACTGAGTTTTAAATTTGATTTGATTCAAATTAACTTTAAGTTAATAACCACATGCGGCAA
This sequence comes from Glis glis, assembly GCA_004027185.1. Lineage (NCBI taxonomy): Eukaryota > Metazoa > Chordata > Mammalia > Rodentia > Gliridae > Glis > Glis glis. Next base: position 38,241 of record PVJS01002520.1, on the reverse strand, counting down.
GTAGTTCCTATATGACTCTGACCTTAGGGACCTAAGAAGTCATTAAGTGTTGGCTCAAGTATGGCCCCACTCACAGAATGCAGCTTCTCACAGGCATCTTTCCTTTCTCTCTGCCAACAGGAACCTTCACTCCACTCTGTGATTCTACTTTCTACTCCAAGTTCTGCTTTCTCTTACTTCCTGTACCTTTGTGCTTCTGGCTCATGGGGACCACCTTCTCTCCATAGCAACAGGAATACTTTTCTAGTGCTGCATAACCATAGTACCAAAAACTTAGTGGCTTAAACTAAGATAATACATGATGCACATGTATTATCTCACAATTTCCATGGGTCAGGATTCTCTGGGGCAGGCTTAGCTTTTTTGTCTGCTTTAGGTTCTCCCAAACCTGTGTCTGTGGTCTCATCTGCAGTTTGACTGGAGAAGGAGCCACTTCCAAACTTGTGCTTCTTGGAAGAATCTGGTTCCTCACGAGCTGCTGGACTACGGTCCTCAGCTTCTTGCTGGCTGTTGGCTCCCTCAGCTCCTTGCTACACAGGCCAACAGCAACTCAGCAGGGCTGTTTGCTTCTCAAAAGCCAGTGTTTCAGTTAATATTCTCACTGCTGTGACTCCCCCAAATCCTGACCACACAACTTAGAGGAAGGAAGATTTATTTGCTCACAGTTCTGGAGATTTCAGGGGTTTAGTCCATGTATGTCAGGCCAGGTTACATCAGTGAAGCTCAGGACATGGCACTGGGGAAGCAGACAGAGAGAAAGAGAGAGCAAGGTCAGTGCTCTCACCTCATGGAGGAAGGCCAGAAGAAAGAGAGAACACACAAGGGGGTTCAAGGACACAAGCAGTCTCCAAGGTCACACCCCCAAGGACCCACCTCTTCCAGCCACACCCACCTGCCTAAGTTACTATCCTATAAATCCAAATGGATTTATCTACTGATGAGATTATAGCCCTCATGATTTAATTATATCAACTCTGAACATCAATCTATGAGCTCTTTCAGGGGACATTCTATATCCCCTGAACCCTAATAGCCAGCAAGAGAGACTATCTTCTAAAATAGGCAGCACACTCTCACATAATCATAATGACAAAATCATATACATGCAATCCCATATACCCAGTCACCTTTGCCATGTTCTATGGATTAGAAGCAGGTCACAGATCCTGCCCATGCTCAAGGGGAGGGTGTCCCACAGAAGCACAAACACCCAGAGGGGGGATGGGGGCCACACTGGAGATGGTCTCCACGTCAGTAGGTCCAGCCCAAGCTCCCATTGCTATAACTTGTTTTTCTTTATATTTCTGGGTTCAAATTCCAGGAAGGAAGGAAGGAAGGAAGGAAGGAAGGAAGGAAGGATCAGTCAACCCAGCTTATTCCTTTTCATCTGGCTACCTTGTATATCCTAGTGTTGGATCAAGTGGGCCACCTCTCTGGGTCTATCAGCCTTGGCCAGGGCTGGGTCAGACAGTGACTGGCTTCCCTGTTCATAAAAGCAGATGGACCAGGCCCAGCAGTGCTAGCGTATGATCAAGTCCTGCCCTACACATGGGAAAGGCATAGGAACTTCTACCTCCAAACCCTGGACAAGGCCAAGGGGTTCTCTTTATTTTCCTTCCTGTGCTCAGTCTTTATTGGAACCCACAGAGAAGAGCAGGCTAGAGGGAAGGAGCCCTTCGAAACTGGATCCACTTACATTTTAGACAAATTAAAGGAAATGTTACTTTGCAGAGTAGAATGCAACCTCACAGAATGCTTCATTCCAGAGGCAAAGAAAGCTAAGAATATAAATGGATTAAAAATACAAATGACATAGTCATAAATTATGTCTATGAAAATAATCCAAACAACCAGCAATATGGGAACAGTTAAACAAATTATGGCAAATTAACATCATTGAATGTTTTGTAGCACTTAGGAACGATTACATGAAAACTAAAGCAATGTAAAATTATTTTTTCATCCAAAACTGTAAGAAAAAAACCAATAGAATACTAACATTTAAATACAAAAAGATTACAACTTTTTGAAATTATATATGCACAGAACAGAACACAGAAAATGTTTGATTCTGGGAGTATAATGTTTTTGAAAGTCCTTTATTGTTATAATGAAGCTGATTATGCAAAAATATAAAAGTTGAAAATAAATGACTAAGAATAATAGCTTATGTTATTTAAGAGCTTGCTCTAGAGCTGCCCCTGTGCTAAATGCTTTCCATGCTTTTACCAGGGTGGTCTGGCTATCATCCTTAATTTGCAGATGAGGCAACTAAGACTCCAAGAGGTTAAAAGCTTGCTCAGCCACAGAGAGGGATTTGAACCCAAGCTGTCTGGCTCCTGTACTAGGGCTCTTCTAATCCATTTTAGGCACTAAGGGCAAAGTACCTGGAGCCGACCAGCTCTCCAATGACTTGCAGAAAATTGAAAACCTAGCAAACAAACATATAACCCCCACAATACACTCAGTCCACATTCAGAGTCAAGCTTGATAAACTTGGCCGGGAATGTCCATACATATGACATTAAACTAACTTTATTGTCAAGTTTAGGATTCACAACAATTAGAGCTTCTCATTTTGCAGGACTTCCCGATGGTCCACAGCAGTTTTTTGCAAAGTCATAGTCAATCATAAATCAAATTAATGACTTTTGGCTAAATAATTTTACTAGTAACATTAGAAAAATTATTCCAAAAAATTTGTCGCAAAAAGAGTTATATATAGAATGTTAGTGTGATTAAATATTTTCTATTCTGTGGGATTTAAAGCTTATGTGAGTCTTGAAATAGCCCTATCCAGAGCATATAGCTTCAGTTATTATGTATTCTACCTCTTCCCTAAAAAGACAAACTGGCAGTGCACAGCCCTTTGGGGTAGTGGTGAAAAAGGAAGAAGGAAGAGAACAGGGTAGAGGGGTGGGAGGAGAGGCAGGCAGGTAGTGAGAAGGCCGCACAGGAATGGGGGGAGCTCACAGTTGCAAGATGGTAAACTCCATGGCTCCTGAAGCCAACCCTGTGTGGTCTATGCGGTCTAATACCTGAATTCTTATTCTTATGCTCTTGTGAGAGTATGCACTGTGTGTGTGTGTGTGTGTGTGTGTGTGTGTGTGTGTGTGCGCGTGTGCGTGTGCGTGTGTGTGTGTGTGCTCATACATGTGCATCCATGTGTGCACACAGGCATATAAATATGTTGCCCAGAGGCTGTGTTTATAGTAGAAGCACTCAAGGGTGGACATCCTTACCTTTCTTTGTGATTGCAATCTTGGGAGTCATTTTTTGACAGGTTGCACACTTAACCTGTAGCAGTCTCCAGCCCAACCCCATGCACTAGGGGAGACTGAACTGTAGAGGGTCTTTAAATAATCAAGTGGCAGCTGTTTGATAGTGAACTTGGTCACTTGTAGTGAGGTGAGTGCTCAGTAAACTAGGGGAACTTGCTTTATTCTTTGCATTTAAAAGCAAGTTTAAACCTGGGCTGTACTGGCTATCGGAGTTATACTCAGGAGACCTTGAGGGTCCATTCCAGCAGGATCCTCAATTTGGGAAGGACCCAGCCTAGCAGGAATACTGGTTCCCAAAGCAAGTGACCCAGACTGCTTCGAATGTTGAGTTGCTTAAATATTCTTAAATAGATTGTCCTCTCCTCCTTCCATCCTCCTGCCAAACCTCTTCTCTCCCAAAAGCTCACTCTCAGTTTATGGGTGGCTTTTAAATATGACTTTTCATGAAGTTACTCAAAGCAGGTTTATGAGAGGGGCTTCTATGCACCAGCTATGAGGCATTTATGAGATAGGAGTCCAAGATAATGTCTTGAAAATGGGACCTCTTACATTTTAGGCCTTGCAAATTCATTTTTGATGATACCCCTTAAATGACATTCATGGCCATTTTTTTTTCATCCTGACCAAGCACTGGGATCTCATTGTGATAACTCTGGGCCGTATGTTACTTGATCGGGGTGATGCAGAATAATTACCGGCTCGCTGCACTTCATTACAGTGCTGTAATGGGCGGCGGGTGGGTGTTTCAGTACAGCTGCTCTGAAAAGGGAGCTGACATGGATACTGCGATAGGAGCGATGACACGGCCCCCATGCAAATGGCAGGAATTAGCACGGGGTCAATAGGTTCTGAAATGCAGTAGGTGACTCGGCCCAGGGCACCTGCACTGGGTCTCTCATTTTCTCTTGGATAAAATAGGATGATTGTGAAATAAATGAGTCTTTTAACTTGTATTATGCCTCATAAAAGGTCATTGAAATGCCAAAGAATGCTAAATACCACGGAAATGTTCAGAGAGTCACATTCCATCGAATCATTTAATTGTTTCTAATGGTCACTTTCACTGGAGCAGCTGCCACCCCGCATCAGCCTAGATCCAGTCTGCAGATAGCTTCTATAACATTTTATAACATTTACACATTTTTTAGAACATTTGCACATTACAGGACAATGGTAACTGGCCCAGAATTGTGAAAGAGATATATGATGACCATATAACTTATCGTCCAAAAGAGGACACTTTAGAGAGTAAAAGGGAGTTATACTAACAATTGTACTGGGATAAGGGACATAACCCCAGATGACACACAAGGCAAAAGACACACCTGTGACCTTCGTTCTCTATCTTTGCATTTGCAACCAAAGTCAGTGTAGCATCTGGACATAACAAAGGCCACAAGCGTATCCCCCACCATCTAGTCCAGCAAGGACAGGTTCACACAGGCCTGCAGCTTCTGAGAGAAATCTAGGATAAATACAGAGATTAGGGTCATCTCTGCCTATCTATATATGTGTATATATTCATGGAAAAGGCCCACTTTGGAAATACCATGATGGAAGCCATGGGCAGAAGAGGAAGGGCCAGGAGAAGGAAGAATCTAGAGGGAAGAGGAGGGATTGGAGAGAGCTGTGTCCTGGGCAGTGAGAGAAGGATGGGCAGACATTCCTTGGATCTGGTGATTCTTATGGGCTCCAGGGATCCTGTCTCCTAGTATCCATGCTCCATGGAATCCCTGCACATCAGCAGAGATGAGCTGGCTAGCCAACAGGACCGTGTGGAGGTGGCAGGGTGTGCCTTTTGAAACTGGGTCGTAGAAGACTTTGGGCATTGTGTTACCTAACCCAGGTCCAGAAGCTCATCCCATGGGAAAACCAATGTCCAAGAGACGAGTGCTAGGGAGAAAGAAAGGCTTTATTCAGTGGCCAAAGGATGGAGAAATGGGAACCGAGGTTTGCAAATCACTTTCTCAACTCCAGGGGGTTGCGGGGTTACAGGTATAAGAGAGTCTTAATGAGAGAGATAATAGAGGGGAATATGAATGTGTCTTCTGGAATAGGCTGCGATCTTCCAGGAACTCAGGCACCACTTCTTTTCACTCCTTTTGTGGCCTGGTGCTTCTGGTCACCGTGACTGGACTTCTGGACTTCGTGGCTAAAGACAGGTGTCTTTAGCCATGAAGGGGGAGGAGAGAGGCTCGACAAGTCTAGGTCAAGTTACCCTGACAAAACATTTCTCAAATGATCAACATGTCTACATGCAGAACTGAGTAGAATCCAAACCAAAGGTTAAGGCAGCAAGGAGACAGAGATATTTTGAAGACAGAGATGCCAAGCCTTTCTGCCTGGTTCCTGTCACCTGTCAGATATCTGCAGGCCCAAGTGAAGAGTCAGTGGTTTCAGCAAAAGTGGCCTTCAGGATCCCCGAAAAGTAACCTGGACAACCATTATCATCTACCCCACAGGCAGAGGTATTACCTACATAACAAAGCTAGTGGGAGACCCATAAGGTATCACCCAGCTGTGTGACCTCCAAAATTAGTGATTTTTAAGTCAACTAGGAACGAGCAAAGCTGGAGGGTTTATTCAGGTTTTTCCCTGGTGACAACTGTGGCTCTCGCCAGTTCCAGTTTGGTCACTCCCTCTGGGGGAAGATGGCAGCCATGTTGTGAGGACACACAAGCAGCCCAGTGGGGAGAGTCATGTGCTGAGGACCCTCCCACCAAGAACTGCGGGGAGGAGCCATCCACAATGCAATATGGTTACAAAGCATATGTTCCTTTTAGGTTTCCCACAAGAAATTTCCACCAGATTTTCAAGGAAAGTGATACTATAAGATGTGAACAAAAAATATGATTTAAGGCACTGGATGCAAAAAAATGCCTTATTACTTTATCCATACTTCTTATGTTCCAGGAAAACAGTCCAAGTCTCCTATTATTTTTTTTCTTGCATTTTTCTGTGGATAATGTTTTGTGGCCCAGGCTAACTCATAAGACATGGGTTCATAATAGTTCTCCTAAGTGGGTCAACTTATAGTACAGGTCACCTGGAATTACTAGATGATGTCCAAATGGCATAAACATTTTCTGAAAGACAACTACAGTGTCACCTCATGATCTGAAAGCATTTGATTGACAGAAAAGGAGCAAGAGCCACCTAGTCCTGCTGCAGGACTGAAGCTCACTTCCCCGGAGGAGCTAGAACTACGGTTGGCATTTGCCGCGTGAGCTCAATTTTCTCTATTAGCTTCATTCAGACCCAGACCCTCCTTTTGCCCCGTATTTCCTTAACTAAATCACATCTCTTGATCCACTCCAAGTCATGAATTAGTAAAGAACCCACCCACTGCCCTCTCTAGAGAGGCATGTTTAATCTTTCATGGCCAGCTCCAGGAGGGATGCCCTTTGAATGGCTGTATCTTTCCTATTTTCCCCATTTCCCTCAAGAGTGACCAAGACGAATGCTGTCTTGATTTTTTTCCCAGGTAACTTTTTTTTCTTTCTTTCCTTTTTAATGCTGAGGCTCACAAAATAAGAAAGGAAGGGAGGAAAGTCCTTCCAGGGTTGCCATAGACAGCTGGACAGACTGTGCACTTCACAAAGCAGGCAGCAAGGGAAGGGAGAAGGGCGGACATCCACAACACTTTCCCAAACATATGCCCTGGTTGGGACCACATCCATGGAGGGGAGGGGCTCTGGATGCACACAGAGGCCCTGACTCTGCAAACACTGGTCTTGACAATGCTGTTTCCTTCCTCCTTGTTAGATTTTGTCTTCTCTTCTCTTTTCACCTCAGCAGAAAGCCCATTTGAAGTCTCCCATCATTTGACTTTTCTCCCTGAGGAAAGGTTTCTTCTTGTAGTCATAATTCATCTACAGGAAATTAGACACAGGAGCTGTTGGACACCTGAGATAATTTGAAAAGCCCCTTTGAAGTGCCTTTCCTCAGCTTCATGTAAATAGACCTTTCCCATCTGGAATTCCTGATGGGCCTCAGGCCTTACCAGGCAGGTTCCCTGTGGCAACACTGATATCCCGAAGGGGGGCTGAAGCGGGACCCTACACTGGGACTTCTGGGGAAACCAGGGGGGACTTGGGTGGAGAGCTAATTGACCGTTCCCCAGAATTACTTGCTCTTTCTCTCCTCAAATGCTGGGGTTTCCACAGGCCTTTTTTTTTTTTTTTTGCGGTACCAGGGATTGAACCCCAGGGGCGTTCTACCTCCACGCTACACCCCCGGCCCTATTTTTTATACTTTTATTGAAACCGGGTATCACGGAGTTGCAGAGGGCCTCACTAAGGAGAGAGAGAGAGAGAGAGAGAGAGAGATAGCTGAGGCTGGCCGCGAACCCGGATCCTCCGGTATCCCCCTCCAAAGTACTGGGATTACAAGCATGCGCCACCACGCCCGGCAGGCCTTTTTATATTTGTACAAAGGACGATTCTTTCTTAGTATCCATGAGAATTACTACTTGTGGTTTATCTGTCAAAACAGGGCTGGAGGACTGAAACCCACAGATAATTCAGAAGGACCTGGGAAAGGGGGGTTATTTTCTCTTCCTTCTAAGTCTCTCAGCCGGGGCAGGCACAAGGGATAGAAGTGAGAGATTCGAGTTTCATCCTGGTCTGTTCCCATCTCAAGGCACGGTGAGATCCAAGGACTTCTTTAGGAAAGGTAGTTGTGGTCATTCCTTCTGTGAAGGGTGGTATTAGGCAGTATTGTGTGGAATGATCTGGAATCAGGTCCTGACTCCGCCACTCCAGCTGCACCATCTTGGGTCAACTCTCCCATTTCTCTGAGGCTCAGCTTCCTCTTTTGCAGGCAGGGTTGTAAACTCTAACCCTCGTGCGATATTGCTGCATCTCCTTTGTTTGGCCAGTTTCCCCATCATTTCCTTATCGTGTCTGGTGCCACTCGGAGTGCAGGACTTGCCTTCGTGAAGTGCAGAGATCTTGTGCAACATGATGTAGTAGCAATGACAGATTATAAGCTAGTATCTGGGGTTGCACTGGCTTAAAAACATATTTTGGATTACCTTTTGTAGTTTTTCAACTCTTTTTTAAATGGACTAGTGGAGAAATTATTCTTTTTTTTTCTTTTTTGTGGCACTGGGGATTGAACCCAGGGGCATTCTACCTTTGAGCTGCATCCCCAGCCCCATTTTATTTTTATTTTGAAACAGGGTGTCGCTAGGTTGATGAGAATCTCACTACTTGCTGAGGCTGTCCTCGAACCTGCGATCCTCCTGTCTCAGCCTCCCAAATACTGGGATTATAGGCATGCACCATCATGCCTGGCCCTGAGAAATTATTCTTAAAAGTGCTCAAGGGAGCCAGGCATGGTGGAGCATACCTGTAATCCCAGTACTTGGGAGACTGAGACAAGAGGATCACAGGTTCAAGGCCAGTGTGCAGTAACTTAGTGAGACTCTGTTTCAAAATAAAAAATAAATAAATAAAAAGGGCTGGGGGTATAGCTTAGAGGTAGAACACCCCTGGGTTCAATCCCAAGTCTCTTGCCCCCAGTACACATGCGCAAAATGTGCTTGAGGGATGTTATGGCTTAGATCCGGAATATCCCCCTAAAGCTCATATGCTAGGCAATGCAGCAATGCTCAGAGGCGAAAAGATTGAATCACGAGGGCTCTGACCTCATGAATGGATTAGTGCCCTTGATGGATTTGAATGGACTTCCTGGGAAGTAGTGAAAATGATAGGTAGGTGGAGCATGGCTGTAGGAAGTAGGCTACTGGAGTGTGGTTTTAGGAACTCTATCTGTCTCTGGCCCCTTCCTGTCTCTCTCCCTGCTTCCTCACGAGCTGAGCAACTTTCCTCTGCCATGCCCTGCTGCAGTGATTTTTTTCTGCCATGCAGCCGACCACTCTGGACTGAGCCTCTGAAACCATAAGCCCAAATAAACCTTTCCTCCTCTAAGTTGTGCTTGTCAGGTATTTTTGTCACAGCAATGAAAAGCTGACTAACACAAGGGATAAAGCTATACAACATATTCTGTGACCTAACAATTTACATCCTGTTGCATGACCATAGAAAGGAATGCTATGGCCACTAGAAGACCAACACAAGAAAGTTCACAGAAGCCGCCTTCTTCAGAGCCCCAATCTGGAAACAACCCAGATGTCCACTGAGAACAAGCAATTGCACGACAGTCATACAATGGAATGCTATACAGTAGTGAAAACAAATGATAACAGCAGGCAGCCACAGGGACATGTCTCATGGGTACAATCTAAAGTGAAAGGGAACAGACACTGAAAAGTTCATGCTATAGGATTCTTATATAAAGCTCAAAACCTGGGTCAAACTAATGTATGATGATAGAAGTTGGAATGGCGGTTATTGAGGGGAGAGGAGTATGAGGGAAATTTCTGGAAATGGAATGTTCTATATCTGGATCTGGGTGGTGGTTTTGGTGGTGTGTGCATATTGTAAGAATCTACCACTTAAGGTACATATATACTTTATTGTATGCACAGTGCATTTCAATAACAGAAGAAGAAACAACAACATTCAAGGATGTATAATCGTTGGGAATTAAACTTGGGTCCTGTCAGTTGACCCACGGTCTCTGAGGTGGCTGCTAGTGGACACCTACCACAACGTTGTTCTGAAGTCAGTTCTGACATAGTGGGTGACCTTGACCAATCAGGAATTTGTGGAGTTGGTCACATTGCTAGGGATTCAGGACCTGGGTGCTTCCAGGTTATTCTCGGCATCCTTATGCCTAGGACTCCTCCCCCCATTTTGCTCCTGTGGCATTCGGTTGTGAGCAGATTCGCAGTGGGCTTGTAGCTTTGCCTCAAATCCAGGTCCACTGCTGATGTCACCGATGGCATGCTTTCCTCTTGCCAGCATCTTTGTCCCCAGGTGCCTGAATCCCTGCTTTCCCACCTCTAGTCATGGGGTATAAGATGGACTGATGTTCTGTGACCTGCCAACGAGAATCCCCATTACTTGGAGCCTCTTGCTAACCTGCCCACTTTCTGGGTGGACCTCCTGATCACTGTCAGGCCTCGGTGAGACCATATATTGGACTTCTGGATCTCTGAGAAGCAACCCTACAGGTGGGCCAGTCCACCTACGTACTGGTACCAGCTTCCTCTCACTGCCTACCGGGTCATGCTGATGAGCCCCCAGACACTCCCCTGGTCCAGTTGGGCCAATTAACCACCATCAGTTGCTTTATTTTTGAAATGGTCACATCAGACAGAATAGAAAGAAAACACAAATCTTTTCTCCAGCACCATAAAAGCAAGCGTGTCCAATGACACATATTAATGCTTTCTTTTGAGCTCTTTCTGGTGCATCTATTTTGGGGGAGGAAAACCTGCTTTGCACCTTCCCATTAACCGTTACTGTTTTGAGGCTTCATGAGAAAAGGAGAGAGGAGAAAAGATAAAGGGCTAACGCCTGCGAGACAGCCGACCCAAAAGGTTCGCCATGGCGAGAATGATTTCCAACATGTTCGATCTGTTTCTATGATTTTGTTATTCATGAAACCTAAAGGGAATGAGAAAGCAAAGTAAACATGGCCACTTACAAGATGGATGGCACGCACAAAGGGGAACTCAGCCACAAGTATGGCAAAGAGCAGAGCATTATCGGCACAAAAATTACACCTGGATTATTCCACTTAAATAGAAGAAACATAAATCACACTGAGGGGCTCATAGAAATGTGCACTGGAGCGATAACGAATAGACCTGCCCGACTGCCCTCTGCCTTCCTCATGAGCCAAAACCTTTGCCTCTGGTGTGATTCTGCAGAAGTCGCAGGGGCTGCTTATGGTCCCAGTTCTCCTGCCCCGTCCTGCTCAGTCCTGTCCAGGGCAGCCCAGTCCACCATGGTCTCCTTTCTTTCTGCACCCTCGAAGCAGTCACCTGCTTTTGCTATTATACTTTGCTACTCATTTCATTGGTTGTCTTTGACCATGCCTTCTTCTCAACTTCTATCCCAGGCTGCAAGCGTCTTGACTGTCTTATGTCCCTTTGTGTCTTTCTTCAGTGCCTTAGGCCAAATCTCTCACATATAGCAGGCTATGAGTATATTTGTATACTCAAACACATCCATGTATTTGTTGGTTGATCGATTTCCAGTGCCGTTAATAAATATTCTCTGCAGTTTGAACTGTGGACAGAAATTTCGCATGCATAGCACTTTTGGGGGGCAGATGGTTAATTACCAAAGAACCACGCAAAATAGAATACTATAAGGACGAGCACATCCATTTGTAGCAGCCATTTCTCATAAAATACCTTCAACAAGTCAGGCGTGGTGGCACATGCTTGTAATCCCAGTACTTAGAAGGCTGAGACAGGAGGATCCGGGTTCGCGGCCAGCCTCAGCTACTTAGTGAGGCCCTCTGCAACTTAGTGAGACCCTGTTTCAAAACAAAGATTAAAAAATAGGGCTGGGGGTGTAGCTCGGAGGTAGAATGCCCCTGGGTTCAATCCCCAGTACCGCAAAATAAATAAATAAATAAATAAATAAATAAATAAATAAATAAAAAACAAAAAAACAGGGCTGGGGGTGTAGCTCAGAGGTAGAATGCTCCTGGGTTCAATCCCCAGTACTGCAAAAAAAAAAAAACAAAAAAACAAAAAACCTTCAACAGATTGATAAAAAGAATGCAGAAGGTTGAACATTTTAAATAGTAAATACTTCAGTCTGGACTTCTCCTCTGAAGAACACTTGGAAACTCACTAAGATTTGGGAACTGATGCCCATGTTATACCCAGTGAGCACATCAAGAAACCAGTGATCTGTCTATTCCCTCATCAACTATTCTTTTCAAATGTGTCAATTTCCTTTGAGTAAGAAATAACAGAAAAGTTGAACTGTATGCACGTTCTATTCTATCTGGGTTCTAATATCATTGAAAGTCATAAATATCAGCCGGGCGTGGTGGCGCATGCTTTTAATCCCAGTACTTGGGAGGCTGAGACCGGAGGATCCAGGTTTGCAGCCAGCCTCAGCTACTTAGTGAGGCCCTCCACAACTTAGTGAGAGCCTGTTTCAAAATAAAGGGTAAAAATTAGGGCTGGGGTGTAGCTCGGAGGTAAGAATGCCCCTGGGTTTAATCCCAGTACCGCAAAAAAAAAAAAAATCATAAATATCCAATTTTTTTTCTGGGTTTTTATAGTTTGGGTGTAGAATGTCCCTCAAAGGCTCATATGTTGAAACCTGGTTCTAATACTGCAAGGTTTAGGGGTGGGGCATAGCTGGGGGAGGTAGGTCACTAGGGGTGTGGTCGCCTGTCCTTGGTACTTAAGAACTATGTCTGTCCTCCAGTCTGTCTGTCTGTCTCTTTCTCACTGCTTCACTACTGCCATAATGTTTCTGCCTTGGAGCCAGTCATCATGGACTCAATACTTGAAACCATGAGCCAAATAAATGTTTCTTCCTCTAAGTTGTTCTTGTCAGGTATTTTGGTCACAGTGACGGAAAAGCTGACTAACGCACAGGCCTACAAGTGTTGACGTTGCATTCATCCACCTTTAAACTTGTGGCCTGAGAGGAAACAGTTTCTCGAATTTGTTAAGTTCCCGATATGAGTCACACATGATGTGTCTCCCCTCTGTGAGAGGCAGTGAGCGTAGAATCTTTCTGTGTCTGCATTTCTTCATGCATGAAACAAGGACACTGAGCTAACATCAAAATGTGGTTATGAGAATGAAATTGGTTTGTATGTGTGATATGTAGCCTTAGATGAATGACTGGAGCAGGCTTAGCACTACCTAAGTATTTGTTAAAAAAATAAATTTAATTCTCATATCAATGCTTGTGGCAGATGCATTCAAGTCCTTATACTAAAAATAGATAAAAACCAGCTGATTCATTTGTTTTCTATCATTAGGTTTATATATGATGGATATCGCTAAGCAATCTTCTCTAACCCTCGGTGACAATTATTTATACAGCCTAGCAGTTCCAACTTTATTTGTTTTGAATAAATAAATATAATTATATCCATCCTCAAGGCCCCAAGAAGAATTTTCCAACACCGAGTGAAACAATACACTGACTTCTTTTCGTAACATGACTAAGTCAGTTTCACACTTGGCAAAGGAGAAGATTAATAGAATGGAAAAATGTCTTAAAATATTAATTATGCATTTCTGAGTTTCATAAATTTTTTAATTTTCTGAAAGGTGCTAATAACAAGAACCTGTAATGACTCACGGGAAACAATGACACATTTGCATTTTGTTAGTTAAAATAAGTACAGTAACATTTCAGTTATCTGATTGTCACTAGATGACCATTTGACGTGTGTACATTTTTTTCAAACAACAACATCTTGGTCCTTCAATTGTAAAAACATTGATCATTTTGACTTTAAAAGAAAAAAAACTGGTGGAGCCAGGCATGGTGGCGCACGCTTGTAATCCCAGTACTTGGGAGGCTGAGACCGGAGGATCCGGGTTCACGACCACCCTCAGCTACTTAGCGAGGCCCTCCGCAACTTTGTGAGACCCTGTTTCAAAATAAAGAATAAAAAATAGGGCTGGGGGTGTAGCTCGGAGGTAGAGTGCCCCTGGGTTCCATCTCCAGTACCACACACACACACAAAAAAACTGGTGGAATATATAGACATTCATTATCTTGTATTCAGACCAGACAAGAGAATGCAAAATTGCTAAACATAATGTTAGTTTTTTCAATTATAAAAAAATAAGGGTCAACATTTGTTTTACTTAAGAGTGTTATAGTAACATGTTCAGAGACCTCAAGGCATAAACAAACTCATTGCCCTCTCTCCTGAATGGCCCCACTGTTAATGACTTACTCATTATTGTGTTAGGATTTTATATTTTATTATCTTACAGAGCACTTGTGAGGTACCACCTATTGAAAACAATTAGAACTAGTTTGGGAGGATTAAGAAAAAGTAGATGAACCATGCATTTTAAGAGTCTATATCTATAACCATCTATTCAACAAGAGTAGGTATTATGGTGATTCAAAATATGGGGTAGGCCGGGCATGGTGGCGCATGCTTGTAATCCCAGTATTTGGGAGGCTGAGACAGGAGGATCGCAGGTTTGCGGCCAGCCTCAGCTACTTAGTGAGGCCCTCCGCAACTTAGTAAGACCCTGTTTAAAAAAAAAATAATAGTAATAATAAAAAATAGGGCTGGGGGTGTAGCTCGGAGGTAAAATGCCCCCTGGGTTCAATCCCCAGTACTGTAAAAACAAAAAAGGGCGGGGGAGTAGAAGGGTACAGTCCAAGAGGGAACTTTTTCTTTCCTACCTGAGATTTGAGTAAGATGGGGCTTAAACCTGCCCAAGAGCTGAGAGGGTCTGATGGATCCAATGGGGTGTTTCTGGAAAGAATGGAACTAAGGGGAGATGCCACAGCGTAGACTCAGTTCTAAGGAACATATCCTGGCTCCTGGAGGGTGCACCACTGAAGACCCTCTTTGGAGACACCATGCATATTAGGAAAACAGTGTTGTCCTGTATTTCCATGCTATGGTTTAAGGTGTCTGCAGGGATTCAGCTTGTCCTGACTGCAGTCACTTTGAGTTACGGCCACCATGATTACCCCTGAGTAACCCTGGTCTGTTTTCCTCAGATAGCTTTCCAGCAAATTATAGGTAAACTAAGCCATTAGCATGGTATATGGAGCTTTCCACCCTGGATCTTGGTCCATTAATGCAGTGACTGATGTCCTTGGTACTAGCTTGAGATAAACCAGGTACCTCCTGGCTTGGATGAAGTCACTTTTTTCCTGACCATTATCTAAGACTCTTCCAATCCAAACTGCAGGGATCCATGTGCCTTGCTGCTGCCCAAGAAATACTTCATATAAGTACCCAAAAAATGGAACCATGCGTGATTCTGGATGTGTCTGCCTCTTTCTTCAGTCTCATGGCATCTTGTGGCCAGTTCTCAAGCACTGGGACCAGGTTTTTCCAGATCAGTGTCTCTCCAAAGTTCATGAGATGAAAACTTCTCTCCAAATTCATGTGTTGATGGTATTTGGAGGTGGGTTTTTGGAGATAATTAGGATCAGATGAGACCATAGGGTGGAGCCCCCATGAAGCATTAGTGGCTTTACAAAAAGAGGAAGAGAGACCTAAGCTTGCACACTTGCTCTGTCTTTCCATGTGCTTCCCCTTAACAGACACTGGCATCATGCTCTTGGACGTCCCAGTCTCTAGACCATGAGACCAATAGACTTCTCTTCTTTATAAATTATGTGGTCTCAGGCAGTTCGTTACAGCAATGGAAGATGGGCAAAGTCATTCCATCTGGAAGGGGTCCAAGCTATTTAAAACATTTTCAAAGTTTTCGCCAAAAAGAATAGCCTTGCCTAGGAAAGTCAAATTCCGTTATCTTTTTTTTTTTTTTTTGTGGTACCGGGGATTGAACTCAGGGGTGTTCTATCTCCACGCTATACCCCCGGCCCTATTTTTTTATACTTTATTTTGAAACTGGGTCTCACGAAGTTGTGGAGGGCATCACTAGGTAGAGAGAGAGAGAAAGAGACAGAGACAGAGAGAGAGAGAGAGAGAGAGAGAGAGAGAGCTGAGGCTGGCCACGAACCCGGATCCTCTGGTCTACGCCTCCCAAAGTACTGGGATTACAAGAGTGCGCCACCATGCCCGGCTTAAATTCTGTCATCTAATACAGTTGCTAACAAAGGCTATTTATTGATTATATTGAGTTTTAAAAGTTAAAAGCAGCAATGTTTCTGAATTAGAGAAGAAATAAAAATAATGGATAAATGGAAAGGGCCCCAAGTGCTCTCAGAAAAATTCTGGGCAACTAACATTGTTATGTCTCCTTCACAGTGTTTAGTTAGCATCACCAATCTGGTAAGACTTGATCATTGCTTCGGGATGCTTGGCCACACATTTCTTCTTGTTACATATACTTGTCCCTGGTTTTTCCTATGCTTTAGAATTAAACATGGCAGGTCAGGAGCCCACAGACATTACTGGTGCTGGGAAGGTGTCTTGCATTGAGTAATAATTGCAGACAAGTTTTGGTGGGGGGGGAGTATAAATATATGGAGTTGTTTCTCATGTGTACTTTTATTGATATTATGATTGTTATTGTTGTGGTCTATCTTTCTGTCTGTCTAATAACTTCCTAAAGCTTCCCATGAGGGCTAATCTCTTAGCATGAGGCAACTGTGTGGGCTGGAGCCAGCCAGAAATCTTCCCTTTCTCTTGTCCTCCCTCCATCCCTTCAAGGAAACGGGGGACAGGAATTTTCCTAAGAGAAGAGTTTACCAAATCTATTCCAGGCATCAGCTGCAGTGACTATATCAGAGTTTCATAACAAAGAAACTTTGCCAGGTATTGAAATCCAATTAACTATTATAATAATGCTAATAGCTAACATATGCTGAGCATTTATGCAGTAGTAGATGCTGTTCTGAGAATTCACTGAGTCCTCCACCATGTCTGTGGTGCTCTGTTACCAGTCCTGAAAGAGGATCAGGGATGTAGAGTAGGCAAGCAGCCTGGATGAGTAGGTGGAGAGTTCGATTACACCTTCATTGTCCCTATCAGAGAGTGAGTCATGTCTCAAGATTCAACTAGTCCAAAAGAGAAATGAGAACCCAGGAAGCTAAGATTTCCTGGGTGAGTGGAGGGATGATGCACAGAGTGCCCTCGACCCCAAGCACTTTGCTCCACATACACGGCACCTTCCCAAGGTGGAACCTTGTGCATTTACTATAAACACAACATGCTAAGTGAAAGACCCAGTCACAAGGGACCACATATTGTATGACTCCACTGATGTGAAATGTCCCGAGGAGGCGAATCCAGAGAAAAAGGAAATAGATTAGTGGCTGCCAGGGGCTGGAGAGGAAGGTTGGGAGGAAATGGGAGTGACCGTCGGGGGTTAAGGGTTACTTGTTGTTTTAGAACATGAGAATGTTCTCAGGTTGATTGTAGTGATAATTGTTCAATCCAAGGATTTACTAAAAGCCATTAAAGCATATACTTTAAATGGGTGAATTGTATGCTATTAAATTATATCTTAATAAAGTTGTCATTGATAATAAAAAATAATAAAAAAAATCCCGGAGGTTTTGAGTCTGGCCCCAAGCGATGTAGGGCAAGAGCAAGAGGCAGCACAAGAGGTCACAGGCACATGTGGGTTTCATAAAATTTGCTTATTAGAGGAGGAAATGGCTGATTAATTAAACTTATATAAATAATTCATGCTGATCATAAAAAATTTAAAGCACCCATAATCTTGGCACTTAGAAATAACCATTGTTAATATTTTAGGGTTTACCCTTGAGGATTTTTTTCTATGCATATATAAGTTACGTAGAGAAACTGGATCATACTATCTCTGAGATGTTGTAATTTGCTTTTCTCATCAAGCAGTGTTCTAGCGCAGTGGCTGTCAGCGAAATGCCCGGGCCACCAGTGTCGCCATCACCTGGGCTCTGCTTAGAAACCGCACATTCTAGAGCAATGTGCCAGGCTTCCTCAACCAGAAACCCTGGAGGTGGGGCCAGCCTTCCTGTGTTAAGAAATCTTCTAGGAGATCCCGATGTACCCTAAAGTGTGAGAACCAATGCTGCCGTGACTGTGTTTGCATTTAAATGCATATAGACTTTGGCCATAATTGTTGACAAATTTCGCTGTAATTTTTAATGACTAGTATTCTAATTTTTGGTTACTGTAGATAAGGCTACAGAGATCATCTTTCTACTATCCTTATGCACTAACTTAACTATTTCTTTGGTTCGATCTCAGAGGTATATTTACTGGGTCAAAGTCTAAGGCTTTAAAGACTTCCAAAAGATCCCCCAAAAGATCACCTGAGGACTGGTGGTGTAGCTCAGTAGTAGAGCACTTGCCCAGCAGGTGGGAGGCCCTAAGTTTAATCTCTAGCACTGAAAAAATATCTTAATGTACATTTCTACCTACAATATCCGGGAATGCCTCTACACTGCCCCACATTTTTAGCATTCCTGGCCATTAATTTTAAAGCTATATTAATACAGTAAGTAAATAGAGTGGACCATTATGTTCCGTTCATATTTCTTTGATTACTAGTGACCTTGTACATTTGTGTGTGACTACTGACTATTTCTTTATCTGTGAAGATCTTGTTTACACCCTTTATTTTTGTCTGAAATTGATTTCAATAACCAAATTCATATCTGATATTTGTGGTGGAATTTAATATATTTTAAATGACAAGGGCACTAACTCCTTGCATATCCTGTATATTTAAAATATATTTTCTGGAGTATTTGCATTTTTGGGTGTGTGGGGCTGGGGATTGAACCTAGGGGCATTCTAGCTCCGAGCTACACCCCAGCCCTATTTTATTTTTTATTTGGAAACAGAGTCTTGCTAAGTTGCTGAGGGCCTAGTAAAGTTGCTGTTACTGTCTGCGAGCCTCCTGTCTCAGTCTCCCAACTACTGGGATTACAGGGGTGTGCCTCTATGCCTTGCTGAGTATTTGCCTTTTAACTTTATTTTTTTTCCATTTATAAGTTATAATTTTAATATCATAAATTTTACTTTTGTGCTATTCTTAGAAAGGCAATTCCCATCAAATATGAATACTTAAATACTTACATATCTTTTGTTAGTACTTTAACATTAAGTTTTTAATGCATGTGAATTTCAGGCTGGAATAAGGTTTTTTTCCCCCAAATGGTTATCCCTATTTTCTTTATTGAATAGTCTTAGCTTTTCTGCTTGTTTTGAAATCCTAACTTTATTATACATCAACATTACTTATATGCTTGGGTCTGCATCTGGATTCCATAGTCTATTTAACTAGTCTATCTCTTTTGGATTCTGTTTTATTTATCAGAGTTTTAGTACATTTTAATTGTTGAAAGATAAATGCTCTCTCAATAGTTTTTCTTCCTCTTATGACCTTTTCGCTGGTTATTCTCACATACACAATCTTCAAATAAACTCCAGTCAAGTTTGAAAAAAATGTATTGATATCTTGACTGGGATTGCATTCAATTCATAGCCTGATTTGTCAGTATTAATATCCTTAAAAACAAAATCTTCCCAATAACAACAGAGAACCCTCAGTGGTGCAAGGGAAGGGGTACAAGGGAAGGGGAAGGGCAAGAAAGAAGTGAATCTATGGAATTACTAAAACAATGTGTACATATGAGATTATACCAACATCATTCTCAGTGCTACTTGTGGGGGGAAGGCGGGGGGGGGACACCAAGAGCTGTGTGTATGTATGTTAACACCAAACTGATACTCATTGTGATGTGAGACTACAATGCACCAATAAAACATATTAAAAAAACCCCAAAAACCAAATCTTCCCATCGTGGAACTTGATACAGTTTTTTACAATTATTCAGACATCCTTTTATATTCTTGAGTAGAATTTTGTGGCTTTTATCGTAGATTTTAGTCATTCATTGAGAAGTTCATTTCTAGGCATAAAGTTTTTTTGTGGATGTTCTGAATCATGTATTTTTGAAAGGGTTATAGGCACATTATTGATTTTTGTGAACTGATTTTATAACCACCCATTTCACTGAAGCCTGGTATTATTTCTAATATTTCCTCATGAGTTTTCCAAGTAGATAGCTGAATCGTCTAAAAATGATGATGGTGTTTGTCTGCAGTTCCCAACATTTATTCTGGCTGTTTCATGTTCTTTTCTATTGTTTTAGCTGGTACTTTTGGAAGATGTTCAACAGGCACAGTGAGTAGGCAGCCTTGTTTTGTCCCTGCCTTTAAATGGAAGTGTCTTTCATGTTTTATAGTTAATCATCATGCTGGGTGTTGTTTGGAAAGTTATATATGTACACACACACACACACACACACACACACACACACACACTGTCCATCCACCCATCCATCATGTCTGTCAGTAGCTTACATCCTTCGTTTACTAAGAATTAGGTTTTGTTTTTGTTTTCGAACATGGACGTTGCATTTTATCAAAGGTTCTTTGAGGCTCTATCAAGATGATGAAAATGTGCTTTTCTTTCATTGCCCTATTTGGTAATTATTTTCAATTCAACTTTTGCTGAACATATGATATGTTACTAATCATTTATTTGAAATATGGCGACACACAGAGATAAACTAGAAAAACTGAGTTATTTGGTTTCCCAGCTCTTAGCGAATTAGAAGCCAACAAGGAGAATGAAGAATGCGGGGGGGGGGGCAGCTGTTGCTATGCAGGTGTGGTCGGGAAATGCCGGGGGTGGGGGGACCACACAGAACGTGCGTTTCCATGGCCCAAACCCGGGCCACTCGTTGGGAGCATTTGGGGGAGATCCTAAAACACAAAACAGCAACCTATGACCAAGCACACTGAATCAGTGTATGTGTGTATGTGTGTTCTTGTCGGAGGTGAGGGACATAAATAAGGCATCTAGGTAGATGAACTTGGTACCTAAAATAATACCACAGTTTAACTGAATCATGTCCTTGACTTTCCGTCAGTAGATGCTGTTAGCTAGTTATTTTACCAAACTGGGGTGCTCAGTGCTATTGGTATTATTATCATTATTATTTTGGTCCACATTTAAAACTGCCATTTTTTGTAGGCAAAATGTGGCCAAATATCAGCAATTTCATACCATCCAACCTAATGTTATTATTAATAATTACCACTTGTTTGTTATCATATACCAGCATCTGTATCAATATTTCCTACAGACCATCCAATTTAATTTTCACAACAGTTCCACGAAGTAGGAACTCTTCATCCCAATCTGACAGGTGAGAAAACAAGCCCAGAGAAGTTAAGGAAGTTGCTTAAAATCACACAGTAAGTGGTACAGCTAGGAAGCAGATTCAGGTCAGTCAGACTTCAAATTTTAGGTTTTTTCTTTGACAATAGGATGGTCTTGGGTCTTTTTCATCATTCACTTTTTTTTTTAAAAACCAGAGTCAAGATGGGGAATAAAGGCTGTTCATTTGAGCAGGGGCTCTTAAAATAGTCCTGCAGACTGCCAGCGCCACCCAGGAACTTGTTGGAAATGCAGAACTTCTCCCCCCACCCCCCAGATGTACTAGGTCAGAAGCTGCAGGGATGGGGCCAGCACTCGGTGTGATTCTGGTGCATGCTAACATTGGACAACCATGGCCCTAGGTGACAGTAACTACAGCTACCTTGTACTCAGCACTCACTGTGCTCCAAACCAAACTGTCCTACTGCCCTGCAAGATGTGGGGCTGATAATCATCTTAATTCTTATTTCTCCACAGCTGAAGCCTGATGGAGGGTAAATAGATTGCCTGAGGCTCTGCAGAGAGCACAGGGCTAAGTCTGGGATTGAACCCATTCTAATGATCACCATGTTCAAGTGCACCCAGCTTTCATCATTGAGAAGTCCCATGTGTCCTCTGCAGAGTGTCTCCAGTAAAGGATGGGTAGAGAAGAGATGGTACCCAGGCAGCAGGGCATTGGAGGAGACGAAGCAGCTCACGTACCACCGGCATCCTTAGGATGGGGAAGAAAGTAAGCCAAATGGTGTAGAAGTTCCTGTTCAGGGGGCCGGGCTTTCCAGATAAGGCACCCTTGTTTCCTTCCCCACAGGCCAAATGCCTTTACTCGGGCACTTCTCAGCCGCTGCACTTCATCTGCAGAATGCCCAGTGCGAGTCGGGGGCTTTGTATGTCGAGGGTCTTACCGGGGATTATCGTAAGGCAAGAATAATGGTGATATTGTTTGCAGAGCCAAGGTGGAAAATCAGACCCGGGTGAAGGATTTATTTTTCTGCCATAAAGCTGATGGGGGCCCTTCAAAAGTTCACTGACTGTGGCGCTAAGTCTCCCCGTTTGGAAATGCTCCTGGATGACAAGGGCAGAGACTCGGCTAA
This sequence comes from Glis glis, assembly GCA_004027185.1. Lineage (NCBI taxonomy): Eukaryota > Metazoa > Chordata > Mammalia > Rodentia > Gliridae > Glis > Glis glis. The sequence continues at coordinate 16,135 of PVJS01002520.1, read as the reverse complement.
TACCGCGCACACCCCTCTATCACCAGGCATCCAATTCCCTGCGAATTTTGCAATATAGTGACAGTAATGGAAAGCAAAATGATCTCTAAATAATGGTTTAAGATGGCTACTTGATAAAGGGCACTGCAATAATTATGATCAATGGAGCATGGATTCAATATATATTGCCCATTTAGATGTACCAGATTAGCTTAACAGCTTTCTTTAATGTTCTCGGTATTTTGTGTGTGTGTGTGCGTCTGTGTGTGTGTGTGTGTGTGTGTGTGTGTGTGTGTGTGTAAGAGAGGGAGGAAGGAGAGGGAGAGGGGAGGCAGCTCAGAGCATTCTTCTGGTTCACATTGATCCATGTGGTGGAGGTGACAGAGGCTGAGGAGGAGAGGGAATTGAGCTTCAGAAGTCGTGTGATCCATTACCCGGAGAGAAAAAGCAGCCGACGTCATGTGTGGCAGACAGGCCCTTTGTGCAGGGGTGGAGGCAGGGGAGAGGGCGGAGGACAGACACCTGATATGAGTTTAGTCATTTTGCAGAGGCCGCTTTCTGGCTGATGATTTGGTGTAATCATGGAAATTAGGCATGCGGGCGGCCAGCCAAAAGAATCCCTCAACATCCCAGAGTCTGAGCGCCATGAACTAAGTGAGCCGGACAGTGCTGGCTACGGAGAGCTGGGCGAACCATGGAAATGTGTTTTACCAGGAGGTGGGGGGAAATGATTTACTTGACATTGGTCCTAATCCTTCCCTCCCCAGCCCCCCAAGGAGGGAAATTTTCTGTGACAGCCTGTCGAGAAAGCTGGGTCTGTTCCCTACCTTTCATGTTCCTGGGTTGATCCCAGGTATAGCATGGGCTCTGTGATCAGCGTGTAATGATGACGGCGGTGAGCCATATGGCCTGAATTCCTCGGGATAATGGGGATGAAATGATTGCAGTCTTCGTCCTGACTTGCTTTGATTTGTCAGTTAACATAACGGCCCCTTCTCTGCCCTTTCATGAAAGGACATCAGTAGGAAGTGTCACTGTTCCCCGTGACGCGAAGCCAGCCTTCTGACCCGGTAATCTCCACGGATGTCTCTGGTGAGTGGCTCATGACAGTGATTTTCAGGCCCTGTGGGGCGGCTGGAGTTGAGAGGATCATGGCGGCTAGCGTGTGGAGTGCTTTGGTGGTGCCTCTCAAATGGACGTGCACACAAATCCCCCAGGGATGCTTATTAAATAAATGCAGATTCTGATTCAGTAAGTTTGGGGTGGGGCCTGAGCGGCCATATCTCTAGTAGGGTCCCAGGCGGTGCTGATGCTACTGGGCAGCCGACCACACTTTTGAGTCACCAGGGTCTCGCGCGCCAAATCTCATTTGGTTCTCACATGAACTCCATAGGGGGGGACTGTTATTAGACCCTTTTTACAGAGGAAGAAATCGAGGGAAGCTTAAAGAGGTCAAGTGTCGTGCAAAATGTTTCACCGCTCTTAAATGGCAGAGCTGAGATTCCAAACTAGGCGTTGTGACCTTCTGTCCTCTTCCCCCCAGTTGCAGCCGTGGAGATATGCACAGCACGATGCATTGTAGAGTCACAAGCCAGAGCAGCCTGGATTCCTAAGCGGTCAGAGGAAAGATCTCCTACAGAGCCATCTCACCCAAATGACACGAGCGAGACACACGCTTAGTTGTGCGAAGCCACGGAGATGCCCCGGTTCATCTGCTGCAATGGCTGGCTGTATTGTCCCAGTGTGCACCATCAGGCTGTTAGTCACTGTCCTCTTTATGGTACCCACTCTCTCTGGCCACCAGGCATCCAGATTGTCCAAATTGTCAAGTTCTCATGGGGGCCATGAAGAAAGTGGATGGATACGGGCTGCGGAAGTCCTGGGAGAAACGAAGACGTCACCGGCCAAGTGGGGAGCCTGGGCTGAGGGCTGACCCAGAGCTCATCAACACCTCAGACTGATTTTCAAATGCTCCAGGCTTGATTAAATCCAAAGGGCAGTTTGCCAAGAGCTTCCTCCCCCACCTTAATTGTTGAGATTGTGTAGAATTTGAGTAAAATTTAGTCCAGATGTTTCTGATTCGTCTAAGTTGAAATCACCAGAAAATGCTCTTCAGTTGCTATTTGATGTGGACGAGGGTTTTCAGGAGTTTTCTCCCTTCCTAATAGGAGAGGTCACATTTGGGTAGGGGTAAATGAGCCCCATGCACCTAGAGGTTTCACCTGATTTGATTTGAAAACCCCATTGTGTGTGTGTGTGTGTGTGTATGAAACCTAAGTCAGAACTCAATTTTATTTTGACCTCCTTTTCAAATCCCTACCATGACCATCTCAAAGGGAGAGCTGCTGTAACTTGCATGTGGTCGATATCAGGGATTCTTGTTGGAAAAATAATATGCCCAAGCCTGGCCTTGTCTGGCCCTGTGGTCTAATTGGTGCTGGCAAGTGGCCACTCCCCTTTTCTACAAGAGATGCAGTTTGGACCAGGTGAGCAGGTGAATTCCCTTGATTTGGCTCAGCTGATGCAGGGGAGCCAGGTATCAAGTGTGTGAGAACTTGATAAATGAGCTCTCCTCATCGATGGTCTCAGGCAGTGGTTTTCAAAGTGTGGTCCCTGAAACCACAGCATCATCATCACCTGGGAACTTAAACATTTAAATTCTTGAGCCCCATTCTAGACAGACTGATTCAGAAACTCTGGAGGCCAGGCCCAGCAGTCAGCGTTATCATAAACCCTCTGTGTGATTCCTGATGCACCCTGAAATTTGAGAGTCATAGGTCCAGGCCCTAGGGTAATCCTTGTTATCTTACAAAGCAATACTTATTACCTGCTTTGTAGGGATTAATGAGATAACATTGTTAGGTGATCCAAGACACTCAGACCCAGGCTATACTGTATTTACCCACGGTTGGAAGAATGACCTTTTTGATTGAATTGAAAGGCCAAAGAAATCAAACAGCCCTTCGAGTTGATCTTTTCCCCCCTTAGAATTGACTTTTTTTTCTCCTCTTTGCTGGCTATGTTGTAGGGTTGTGTAGAGGCAGAGTAGATATAGTCCAAAAGTCTGTTTTCAACAGCAGCACCCTGGAAGTGAAAATTTTGATCATCACCATAATTTTCCGGAGCTTGGAAAATACAATTTCTTCACTCTTTTGGCTTTTGCCATGAGCACTTAGAGGAGTTATTTGATTTGGCAGGTTGATAGGAAGGGGTCCCCCTCCCTGCGCTGAGTACATCTGCCCAGCCATACATTTGTCAAGTGCTAACTGACCTGCAACTCATTTGGGTGCTGTCCTAGGGGGATTTAGGGGTTATACAGCTCATAACCCCTGTGCTTAACCCAAAAATTCCCACACTAAAGGTTGACAAGCACAGGTGAACACATGGTCAATAAAACAATGTTCTATGAGAGCATCTCCCAGCACAAGTGCAGTGGAGGGTGGCCTGGGGCAGGACAGGGAAGTAGTGCTATAATTTGGACCTAGAATGTCCCCCAAAAGGCCCATGGGTAAAGGCTTGGTCTCCAGCTCGGTGCCATTTAGGAGGGGTGGATCCTTTAAGAGGTGGGGCTTAATGGGAGGTCTTAGAATATTAGGGGTATGCCCTAAAGGGGATAGCAGGCATCCAGCCCCTTCCTCTTTCTTCCAGCGCCTTGAGGTGAGCAGCTTTGCTCTACCACACACTCCCGCCATGCTGTGCCGCCTCACCATGGGCCCAGAAATAACGAGGCCACTGGGTCATGTACTGAAAACTCCAAAACTGTGAGCCAAAGTAAACCTTCCTGCTTTTTAAGTTTATTATCTCAGATATTTGTTATACTAACAGAAAGCTGATTAATGTGGGTAGTTATGCAGGGCTTCCCAGAGAAGGTGGTGCCTGGGTCTCAGGGGATGAGGGAAGGTAGGTAGGGGTGGTGTGCGAAGTCACATGGAACCAGGCATGGGGACAGCAAGTGTTTGAGGATTTTGGGTTCAGAGAGCACAAGGGAGTGATGATACTGGAGACACTGGTGAGGCCAGTTCATGAAGGGTCGTGCATGGCATGACGGCTCCCCCTATTCCCGGGAATCCTGCTTAAACCCGTCCTATTCCGAGGAGCATCATGCTGTCTGTGCCATCTGTCACTCCTTCCTCTCAGCTCCTCCAGCACTCTCGGTGCTTGGGAAGGCAGTGAGGGGCAGGAGAGAGTAACAGGGTCCAGGATCACAAGACCCAAGATTGAGTCTGAGCTCAAAGCAATGAGGACGAGAAGCCCCCAGTGAACAGCATCCACTGTGGTACTGGTGGCCTAGATGTTGTCACCGCCCTGTCTAGTCACCTGCAAGATGGAGTCCAAAATTCTTTATTTACATTGCACTCTTATTCAGCTCTCTCAGGGTCTTGTCACTCACTGGGACAAGACAGGCGACTGTTCTGTTGTGATCCTTCTATTTAGTCAGCCCTCTACCCTTTGCAGAACACACCACCTCCGGGAACCTTCTTTGGCCGCCCAGGTTTACAGCAATCCATTCCATGGGCCTCTGGAACTTCCTGTGTGTCCCCTAACTGTATGGAACCTCACAGGTCTTATGTTTATTTGGATTTTATTAGGGTTCGTGGTTTCTCTCCTCTGTTCCAGAAAAGGGTCCTTTGCATACACTCCAAAGACGTCTATGCGCTGACTGAGCTTGTGACTCCATGAATAGTAACCCGGGCACTCGGGGCACTGCTGAACTTTGGAAAGAATTGTGCTAAGGGTTCACTCTTCTTTTTCTTGGGAAAATAAACCATAAATCATGAGGCTGCAGTACTATATTAACCATAAACCATTAGGACCCTTTTTTTGGCTGGTTAGTGGTACAGAACAGAGGAGTGTATTGGAAGTAGAGGTGTGTATTTCCAGAATGTAAATCTGATTATATGGCTTCTCTGCTTAAAACCCCTGGCACCGCACTCCTCCCACGATGAAGTTCAGCCTCTGCATTGTGACATCCAGCCCTGCCCTGTGTGGTCCTGTCTAACTTTCCCTGCTACCCTCAAGGGCCAGGCTCCTGCCTTCCTGAAGGGCTCGACAGGGCTCAAATGGGCATTTTTTCTCCCCTCTGCCCCTTCTATCGGTGGCCAAGTTCTATCCCCTCCTTAGTTACGTGCGTAATTCCACCCCATCACGCGGGAGCTTACGCACTGTCTTCAGCGGAGAGTGGCTTTCCTGGTCCTCTTGGTCTGAGCGAAGCGTCCTCTCGTGTGTCTTGCAGTGTGATGACCACCACCTCATTGCGCCAGTCACATTTCATTGCCCACGCCTTGATTCTCCCTAGACTATGTGCTTGGTGAGGGCAGGGGCTGGGGCTGGCTCAGGATGGCTAGGGTGGAGGCTCTTGACTGCCCGTTCCACGCACAAGCAAATGCGTGAACCCTTTGCAGAGAAGGCGGGAGCCGGCGGCTTGCAGGTCAGGATAATGTTCATTATGCAGCACTAGTAAAGTCCCTGGTTGAGATCATCAGCAGCTTTTGGGCACGAGAGCAGGGAGTGCGTTTGTACCTATAATAAAAACATCTTTTCCTGAGGGTGCCAGCAAATCCTCTTAAATGACTCCATTTCTATGCTTTTATTGACATATATTCTTGCTACTGAAAACCTGTCATGACAATTTCACATTTCAAAGTGCTGAAAGAATGTGCCTAGGTTGAAACTTCCTGCCGTTTGCCAGGATGTCAAGTTTTATTCCTGTATGCATTTTTTTCCCCAGCCGGCCGGCTTTTCTCTTCCTGATAACAGAGGGTTATGATGGAAAGGCTGCCGGATCCCTCGGCTGCAACGTGGCGAACATCACTGCTATAATACAGCGGGCAATAGGCGCCTGAATTCCAGGGAATGACTCTTGCCTGAGCAGAGGCAGCGATTCTGATAAAGCCTGCCAGGCTCAGGGCCCGCCTCGGCCCCCGCAGAAGAGTCACAGAATTACGATAAAAGGAGCGCGGCCACTCCCATTCTTCCTTCCAAAGTGGCTCTAAACAGTCTTCATAATGTGGTATCCGAGCTCTTAATGACACCGAGAAAGAGGGCCTTCTGTTGTTGTCTCAGACGTCCACGGAAGCGCCTCGAGATAAACATCCCCAGGAATTTGTCGCAAAAAATAACCTGCCGGCCGAATGTGTGCCAAATATCCTAATTAGTCACATTTCTAGCAATGACACTGTCGGGTAAGCAATGGGATGAGGACTTCGGAGATGATAGAATGGGTGATAGACAAATATTTTGGGTGAGACACAATCAGTTAATTGGTTTATTAAATTATAAAACCATTGTTTGCCCGAAAGAGCAATAAAACTAACTAAATGAATAGTCACCCCTTTGAAGACTTCTTGCGTTAATTATGTTTATGCCTCCCTGGCAGCCGCAGTTAGACAAAGGACTCCTTTATCTTCCCATGCCATGGCTACATTGTATTGTGGCTCTGACGATGGCACCGACTGTGTGTCTACATAATTACAGGAATCTTATCCCTTTTGTGTTTGCACATCATTTTCGGTTTTTTGGAATAGTTAAACTCCATTTTACTTTTTAATAACATTTTAGAAATCATTGTGATTCAGGTAAACAGAATTTGATTGCTTTGATGGATTGAAAATGGTTAGCTCAGCCCGAGTTTATTTGATTTGTTTCTTCGGGGATTACAAAGAATAGGATTTTATCTCCAGACTGACAAAAGAGACAAACTCTGCATTTTTGCCTATGCAGTGGCAGAGCCGAGAAGCCACACGGCCCCTCCGCAGGGGAAATCTCGTAGGCAGGGGCTGGGTTTTTATTCTCGAGGTCAGAGTTTTCATTCCATCAGATGTCGGGTGGGTGGGGAGGGGGCTTTCTTCACTCCTATTTTGCTTAGCAGATTTTTTTTTTTTTAGTAAGATAAAAACCTGGGTTATTGCATGCCACTAAATACAACTGATCCCAGGGAGATAATTTGATGAAACAATGCCTGTTCTTAGTAATAGTCACTTTAGGCAAAAGCCCATCTGCTAATTGAATGGGTTGCAAAAGGCAACTAGCTGAAAACTTGTGGGGGCTCACCTGGAGACATGTCCCTGGGGTTTTCCCAAAAGCTCAGCCCCAAGACCCAGGCAGATGGCGTGGAGTTTCTGGGTCTGTTTGTCATTCTTTCCAGCATGATCGGACAGTGGCATGGCAGGAAGAGATCAGGAGCAAGTCCACATGCTCTGCAGAGAAGGGGCCGGACACGTTGCAAGCGCCTCTGCTCACCGTAGCGCTCATGGCTCTGGAAGGGTGGAGGCCCCTTAATTCTTGGTTCTTTAGTAAAACTTGTTCTAATCCTGGCTTCCTGGGGGATGGGAGCCATGGTTAGCCAAACTTGAGTTGTTGAGTCATAGAGACCTGTACTGACCCTTTTGGGGGCTTATAAAAAAGTGGTTGGAGGAAAAGAAATAGGGATTAATCTATTTATTTATTTATTTATTTATTTATTTATTTATTTATTTGGTACTGAGGATTGAACACAGGGGCATTCTATCTCCAAGCTACAGCTCCAGCCCTTTTGATATTTTGTTTTGAAACAGGGTCTCACTAGGTTGCTGAGAGTCTCGCTATGTTACTGAGGCTGTCCTTGAACCTGAGATCTTCCTGTCTTAGTCTCCCAAGTACCAGGATTACAGGCATGTGCCACCATGCCCATTTATTTATTTATTATTTATTTATTCGAGATGGGGTTCTTGTTATGTTACCCAGACTGGCTTTGAACTTCTGGCTCGAACCATCCTCCTGCCTTGGCCTCCTAAGTAGTGGGAACTACAGGTGCACACTGCTGCACCTGGTTTGGAAATAGGGATTTAGAAAAAAAAACCTGAAACTAGATTCCAACCCTGTCTCATTACTTGTGTGACTTTGACCATATTTTGAACCTCACTTATCTTAATTTTCTCATGGGGTCACCATAAGGATAAAATTAGTCCACAGAAGTCCCTGTCACAGTACCTGGCATGGAGTGGATGTACCATGTGTGGTTGACGATGCCACTAAGTGTCTATTGAGGGCACGGTCATTGCCCTGGGCCACCTACCATGTGGTTAATAAGGTTGTATATAGGTGAGGGACAGACATGTGAAATATACTGGAACCTAAAGGCCTTTGTCCTAAAGTTCCCTAATGAAAGATAATGTTTTATTCCAACCCATATAGGGTTACAGGAAATCATGTTACATCATGATGGGTTCCTTTGATTGGGACAGAAACAGACCAATTTCATAGATTCCATGCTAGAAACAATTACAAATGTTCAGCAAATAACCACATACAAATAACCACCAGGTCAAGTCTCATTACAACAAATCTGGTTTCTAAAAAGCAAAAAAACCCCAAAAAACAAAAAAACCAAATATCCCCTAGTGGCACTAAAGTTCCCCTACCTTATTTGCTGGTTAATTGATTTAAAAAGGAACTGATGCAATAAAAATAATAGCATGGGCAATCCTTTGAAATCTTATACAGTGCCATTTGGTTTTAATATAAACCTAATACTGGAATCATGCAGAGTAAACTCAGAATCAGAGCAAGGAGATGTTAATCAAAGAAGGCTCCCAGGTAGAGGTGATTTTTTTTTTTTTTGAGACAGGGAAGAAAACCGAGGCTGGGAAAATTGTATACAAAGAATAATAAAAGTCAAGACAAAAGAAGGCAGCACTCTGATAGGGGACAGGGGAAAGATAGCAGAGGGGGTAATGGATTTTAAAAGACAGGATTGGTTCTTAGGCTAAGATATAAGTAGTTCCCACTCCAGCAAGGATTTGCTGATCACTCAGGAAATCAGGCCCTCAGATGGTTTTCCACAGCCTCTAAAGCTTCAAAAAGACGACAGGCCCACAAGCCCCCAGCTAAAATGATTTCAGCATCACTAGGGAGGAGCTGAAACCAGCCTGCAGATACTGCACCTAGGACCCAACTCTATTTTCCCCACAATGCATCTGTCCTGTGGGTTTTTTTTTTTTTTGTGTGTGTGTGGTACTGGGGATGGAACTCAGGGGCATTCTACCACTGAGCTACACCCCAGCCCTATTTTAGTTTTATTTTGAAACAGTGTCTTGCTAGGTGGATGAGAATTTCACTACTTGCGGAGGCTGGCCGCTAACCTGTGATCCTCCTCTCTCAGCCTCCCAAGAACTGGGATTACAGGCGTGCGCCACCACGCCCGGGCGACTGCCCTGTGGTGTTAAGCGGGTGTTGGAGTGGGTCCACCTTGGTGTGCCTCTCTGGGAGCACTGTCCCTTCCAACCTCCTTTCTCCACTGGGAGTTCTTCAGGAAGATCGACAAGAAACAGGCCTATGGTGCAGGAGGAACCGCTCAGGGGAGGGGAGAGTGGGGGAAGGGCAAGGGGGGGCTCTGACGCTGGCAGCTAGCCGATGGCCTGTCTCAAAGCTGACATTTTTCCTTTCTTCCTCACTAATGGGGTAGTGGGATTTGCCTTTCCCTTGGATACTGGTGTCACCTGGCCAAATGGATCTTTTTTTTTTTTTTGCGGTACCGGGGATTGAACCCAGGGGCGTTCTACCTCCGCACTCTACCCCCGGCCCTATTTTTTATACTATATTTTGAAACCGGGTCTCATGAAGTTGCAGAGGGCCTCACTAAGGAGAGAGAGAGAGAGAGAGAGAGAGAGAGAGAGAGAGAGAGTTGAGGCTGGCCGCGAACCTGGATCCTCCGGTCTCCGCCTCCCAAAGTACTGGGATTACAAGCGTGCGCCACCACGCCCGGCTGCCAAATGGATCTTAAAGGGAGAGACTTTCCCAGTCTGGGGTTGCCCATAGAAAGAAGACTGCTGCTTCTCCCCAGCTGGGGAAGGGTGGGGGATGGGGTAGACTACATCTAGGGGAGATGGAGTTGACAGGAGGGTTTGCCAGTACCCGTGACCATGGTGGGTGGCCAAGGATGTGCCTCCCAGGGGTTGACATGACAAACCCAAGTTCTAGGGAGTTAAGCTTTTTTTGTGTGTGTGCTAGAAGTCAGGAGATAGTATGTGGACAGTGACCAGAGACAGTCAGAGCCCTGGGCAGCAGAGGTCTGTACTGAAGGTGCTAGGTGTGACAGACAGGAAGACACACCACGTGGACTTCTGTGGAGGAGGAATCTACTGCCCAGCTGCAGGGCGTGGGGTCCACAGACAGCCCCTGCCAGTGGCTCCTCTGGGGTTTGCCTCAGCTGCAGACAGCCACCTCGCCAGGGTCACACCCTCCCGAGGGGAAACCCACATCCAGTGACTGAGTGAGGCAGCAAGTTAAAGCCTGGCATGTCGTCTCTCATGGGACAACTCCTGTAGGAGATATCCGTTCCAGAGTCCCTGCCAGCTTGGCAGGGTTTTGTCAGGTCTGAATGACGTCTCCCTCTGCCCAGTCCCAAATTCTTCCTTCTCCTTCCCCAAGTGTGGATCCCTAATAAACATCATGCATCCCCAATTTTATCACTGTATCAGCTTCCAGAAAATTCACCCTGTGAGTCAGGCATGGTGGTGCACACTTGTAATCCCAGTACTTGGGAGGCTGAGACGGGAGGATCCGGTTTCTTGGCCAGTTTCAGCTACATAGTGAGACCCTCTGCAACTTAGTAAGACCCTGTTTCAAAATAAAGAATATAAAAAAATAGGGCTGGGGGTGTTGCTTGGAGGTGGAATGCCCCTGGGTTCAATCCCCAGTGCCACAAAAAAAGAAAAGAAAAGAAAAGAAAAGAAAAGAAAAGAAAAGAAAAGAAAAAAGAAAATTCACCCTGTGCTCACGGGAAAGGACTCAGGCCACGATGCTCGGGGAGAGCAGGAAAGGTCTGTAGAAGCAAGCGCTCAGATTCGTGGCGCCGAGCTAAGGCGTCTACGGACATCTACTGGGCAGTGGAGCAGGTGGAGTTCTGGGCTGAGTCAGGAGGTCAGGGGGAGGCGCAGTAACGGGAGGGGGTGGTTAGCTTGCACACGTCTGCGGGTGCCCCCATGTGCTCCCTGTAGGGCTGAGACTTAGTATGCCTGAGCTGCTATAACACAATCCCGTAGATGTGTGGCTTACAAACAGCAGACACTTATTTCTCTGGGGGATGGGAAGTCCAAGATCAAGGTTCTGGAAGATCCTGTGTCTGGAGAGGTCCTGCTTCCTGGTTTCTGCCACCTCCCCCAGCAGAAAGAGCAAGGCAGCTCTCTGGGTCCTCTTTCTTAAGGGCACTAACCCCGTTTGCTAGGGCTCCGTCCTTATGACCTAATGACCTTCTGTAGGCCCCACCTCCCAATACCATCACCCTGAACATTGGGGTTTCACGTACGATCTTGGAAATGGGGACACACATTCGGTCTATAATGGGTGGGTTGTCAGGTTAGGGTCTGGGCAGCCTGGAACCAACAGATGAGAAATCAGTGAATAATCTCACAAGGTTAGACAGAGCTGAAAGTGGATGTTGAGTCTCCCCTTCCTGCTTAGGCCAAAACATGTCACGGTAGCATCTCACCCCTGGATCTGCATGTAGGAGGTGCTTAGTCAATACCTGGAGTAAAACATACGAGCAAGTGTGCAGTGACCAGTGCCCGCGGCGGAGGCCCAACCCAGGCCCTAGGGGGATGCAGCCGCTACTGCTGTGAACGTTTGCCCAGGGCCGTGGAAGCTGACTAGGTTTGGGCGCACCCAGTCTTGTCTATGACTCTGAATATTTCCCGGCATTCAGGCCTGTGGCACACTAGTGATGGCTGGCAGGCACACTTCCAGCCCATTTACATATATGTAAAGTTATTTGACTTGGTACTGATTTCTTTGCTTGTCAAACGTTTCCCTTTTACAGTTGGCACGCCACATAGAATTCTACATTCTTTCTGTCAATCTGTTCCTACAATCTACTCCACCAACTGTCCCACAAAGGAGTGTCAGAAATGGTGACCGACAGAACACAAGAGGGTCTTTGTCTGTAGAGGGATAGACGTGGCGAATGTCTCCCTTGCACAAGGATAATCCCCCGTCTGTGTCTTGTGGAAGGGAATATATGCATTGAGGTTTTGAAGAGGAAAAAATGACTTAACCTCAAAGACAAAGTTCTAGAATTTATAGTCTTAGCACCCAAAGAAATCACAGCTGATGATTAATTCCTAGGGAAAGCTAAACTTAGAGCAATTTTAATGATGCTTCCATTTATAATTTGCCTTAACTGTAATTTAAAGGGGAGAGTGAACATGTTGTAGACCTGGAGAAAAGATCTCATGCTAAATATTATTAGGTGCACTTTATACCCTAGAGGAAACTTTCTGGGAGACAGGTGAAAGGGTTGTTTAATTTGCATTTATGATTTTCTGGAGGGGAAATTCTTTATGTGGTGTAAAGGATAGTTCATTATACTATTTCTACTTGGCTTGCAAGTTTTGACAGGTCTTTGAGTTATGCAGTACTGGGAATTGAATCCAGGGGCATTCTGCCTCTGAGCTGCACCCCCAGCCCTATATTATTTTTTAGTTTGAAACAGGGTCTCATTAAGTTACTGCTCACTGGCCTCTAACCTGCGATCCTCCTGTCTCAGCCTTCTTTTTTTTTTTTTTTGCAGTACCGGGGATTGAACCCAGGGGCGTTCTACCTCTGCGCTACACCCCCAGTCCTATTTTTTTTAATACTTTATTTTGGAACCGGGTCTCACGAAGTTGCGGAGGGCCTCACTAGGTAGAGAGAGAGAGAGAGAGAGAGAGAGAGAGACAGGGGGAGAGAGAGAGAGAGAGAGAGAGAGAGCGCGAGCTGAGGCTGGCCGCGAACTCGGATCCTCCGGTCTCCACCTCCCAAAGTACTGGCATTACAAAGCATGCGCCACCACGCCCGGCCTGTCTCAGCCTTCTAAGCCCTGGGATTACAGGTGTGTGCCACTATGCCCTATCTGACCTGAGGGGGGACTTCTGAGGATAACCAGGGACAAATAAGAAACAAAGCAATTCTGCAAGAGCCTTAGCTCACAGGAAGTGATGTGAACCAAATAGATTTTACCCACTGTTCCCTGATGGTGGCTTGCCTCTTAACTTGGACGAGGTTGATGGTGGGAAAGCCCCTTTCTTCATTTTAAACCAGGGCCTTTTCTGACTTCAGTCCTACTTCCTTTCATCTGGTCTAATGTCCTTTATATCCCAGTCCTGTGGGCTTGTGTCTGACTACTTCACTAAATACAGTTGACTTCTTGGTCTTCCCTTGGCTAGGTTAGGGTTTGAGTATCAAGACCAGGTGTTATGGTTAGATGTAGAGCTCATGTATTAATGTTCAGAGTTGATGTAGTTGGGTCATGAGTGATCTAATCTCATCAGTAAATAAATCCATTATAATGGATTTACTGGGTGGTAACCTAGGCTGGTGGGGTATGGCTGGAGAAGGTGGACCCCTGGAGGTGTGGTCTTGGGGACTGCACTGGTGACCTTGAATCCCCTTGCTTGTTCTCTTGCTTCTGATATCCATGATGTGAGAGCACAGTCCTTGCTTTCCCCCTCTCTCTGCTTCCCACTTCCATGCCCTGAGCTCCACAGACCCGACCTGCCATGGACTGAACTCTGGAATCTCCAAAAACTGTGAGAAAATAAATTTTCCTTGCTCCAAGTTGTATGGTCAGTTGTTTTGGATGAGAACAATAAGAATGTTGACTGAGACACCAGGTAACCACATTAGTGAATAAGGGGGCACCTCTCCAATTTAGTGCATAGATCTTATTGATGACCAGGAACCCAGTCATCAAGTGGAAAAAGCATGGTGCGTTACCATGTTCCACTGGTCCCCACGGACCATGGGAGGGGACCAGCCAAATGGCTCTGGTAGGATGCTGATTTGGGGTTAAGACTCTACTGATTGCAATCTACTGGATAGCAAACTGTTCACATCCCTCTGGTTCCTTCACTGTTGGAATGCATTGCCTACCATTCTTACTGTCCTAAAGAAGCTATCATTGAGTATTCCTTCTTGATTATCTGTCTTCCTAGTCAGAAAAGAACATTTCTCCTGAGTCATAAATTATTATAAACCCCCAGATCAGATAGTCATTATAACTACAATGAAAACAATAACAGCTACTTATTGAGCATTTACTGTGTTTGTGTTTGGGGCATTGTGTAAAATAGCTTATAGATTTGTCATTTACTTTTCCCAATAATTTTAAAGCAGAGAATTTACTATCCCCACTGACAAGTGAGCAGATTGGGGTCCAGAGAGGTTGTATAATTGCTGGAGGTCCACACTGCTACAAAGGGTAAGACACCCCCAGGACGATGTAACCCCTAAGCCCATGCTTCAACCGTGATGAGCTCGACCAGCAGCTTGTCGTTGGCTCTGGAGTAGGCGGAGGTTGATTGAGTGACCATGTCCCTTAAGTCTCCTCACTAGGGACACATCTCTGGGTGAGCATGTGCAAAGAATTCTGTAGCCCCAGAAGAGCTTGGCTGCAAAGAGTATGTGTCATTAACTTCATAGATATTACTTAGGTGCTTATTATATAATGTCAATTAGGTGTTAATTTGATATTTATTGGTTATTTATTATTAATTAGTTATTTATTAAATATTAAAGAGTGATTGTACCAATTTAAACTTCCACCAGCAATGTAGAGAATTTCCACTTTCTCCACATCTGAGTTTTTAAAAGGGAAAATAGAGCCAGGTGTGGTGGCGCATGCCTGTCATCCCAGTACTTGGGAGGCTGAGACAGGAGGATCACAGGTTCGAGGACAGTCTCAGCAAATAGCAAGAATCTAAGCAACCCAGTGAGACCCTATTTCAAAAACAAAAAAGTAAAAAGGGCTGGGGGTGGCTCAGAGGTAGAATACCCCTGGATTCAGTCTCTAGTACCACACACACACACAAACAAACAAAGGAAGAAAAAAACACAGTAGGAAACAAGACAAAAACCAGGTGTGGTGACCATGCCTGTAGTCTCAGCTACTTGAGAGGCTGAGGCAGGAGGATTGCTTGAGCTCAGGAGTGTAAGACCACCCTGGCTACTTGCTGATCCTGTCCTCAAACCTGTGATCCTCCTGTCTCAGCCTCCCAAGTACTGGGATTACATGCGCCACCATGCCCGGCTCTATTTTCCCCTTTAAAAACTCAGTTATAGGAATTCTTTATTTGGCCTGGACACTGAGATTTCACGGGTCATGTGTGCTGCAAATATTTCCTTCTAATCTTATCTGTTAACTTTGTTTAAGGTGACTATTACAAAAGTTTTATACAGTGTAATTGTACACATCTATTATTGTCTCCCCCCTCCCCAGGTATTTTTGCATCTCATTTGTAGTCTCCTATATATTCTTTTAAACTTTTAAGTTTTGGTTTTACACTGAGTCCTATAGTACATATGAAATGTATTATCATTTTCTCTATAGATTGAAGTATGATCCCAAATTTATTTCTGCACAGGAAGGGTAAATTCTCCCAGCACCATCTCCTGCGTGTGTCCTTGTCCTCGGGTTTATAAAGCCCTTCTCTCCTGGATCCGGCTTCCACACCTATGTAGGTTTGTTTCTGACCTTTGTCTATTCCTGTGTCAATCCTGACTTAATGTATCTTTATAATAAGCAAGTTATGCTTCTAATTCTCTGAATGGCTTTTGTTATTCTTAGTCATAGAGATGTTAGCTTTGGCATGCCAATGATATACTAAAAACTAAACTCATCTGATGAGTTAAATTCACTGATCTTGCAGTGTTCAAAGTTTAGAAACATAGTGTGCTGGGTTTTACAGTTCATTCACTGATGGGGTTCATTTGCAGTCCCCACGAACTAGTGTACAGGTGGCTCTTAGGACCTGTTTTCAACTCTTTTTTATGTGTTAACTAAATAAAAGCAAGGATTTCAGTCCACTTGAATAGTAAATTGAACCTGAGCTCTACAGGTCAGAGATAGTAGTTTGGGGGTGCTGTTGTTGTAGAAGAATTACGTGAAATCACAGGAATCCTATGAAAAGAGAAAATTCCTGCTTATGATGTAGCCTTCCAGGTGCATTTTGCAAAACTAGCCACCAGAGGGCAGAATGAGCACGAGAGTCCCACTGGTTCCGCGGGCAAAGGAAGGTGAACAAGAATGAGACTGGGTATTGCAGACTATGGAAGTTTCAGTGTATTGAGCTGCTACAAACTCTTTCCTTACTTCTTTTCTTTCTTTCTTTCTTTCTTTCTTTCTTTCTTTCTTTCTTTCTTTCTT